>JACGTP010001111.1:0-13046 GCA_023678845.1 Mischocyttarus mexicanus
CGTCATAACCCGCGTAATAGAAAACGCGATACCAGATGAATGCCGAGGCGAGTGGGAACAACGACTAAATCCCGACGTGTTTCCGACGATAGACGAAATACTTGATTTCCTAAGTGAGATAGTATTGCGCAAGTCAACCTCAAAAGGGACCAACCCGATATCCAAAACGCGTCACACGACGAAGAGAATATGGCGCGAATTTAGATAGGCGATCACGCATTCAATTACAATCGACATCATGACTTTAACTCCTGCTCATTTTTTAGTAGGCCGACCACTGACTAGAGTACCTGAGGACATTTACACTGAAATCCCGAATTGATAGATTGTCATCCTGGAACGTCATCACGAAGAAACGACAGAAATGGACCGATGCGAAAGGGGGAATCGCGAAGGACGTGGTTGTCATCCTTCTTGAGAAAGGTCAGCCCTGCATGAGATGGCAACTGGGACAAGTCGTTGACGTGCATCTGGGAGATGACTCCATCATTCGAGTTGTTTCAGTCAAAACCGCATAAGGAGTAGTCAAGCGTAATGCGACGACTATTTGTCCTTTACCATTTCTTTCCTCGGTACTCATCGAAATACAGTTGGCGACCTGGTCACCCGCGACTTATGTCGCAAACCATCGAGAAAGTTGGTGACCTGATCGCCCGCGACTTATGTCCCTAATCATCGAAATAAGGTCGGTTTTAACCTGGTCACCCGCGACTTATGTCGCAAACCATCGAGAAAGTTGGTGACCTGGTCGACCGCGACTTATGTCGCTAATCATCGAAATAAGTAAGCTCACAATCTACTACGCCCATGGAGATTTTACCTGACACTATAGAGACATATCAAACGTTAGAATCTTATCACAATGAGACAAATTATTAAAAGGGCAATTAAGAGAGATTATAGGCTTGCATCCGAAGATGACGTAAAACCAGCAGTTGCAAAAATGTCCGTCCAAGGAATATTCCAACACAACGAGACTATTAACCTGATAGCGATTAATTTAAGGCAACCCAACACACATTGTTAATCTTCATTATATAAGTTAAAACATCAGACACTTCACCTTGTACGTACAAGAATATCTCGCTTGGCCAGCGAACTTAGAATTAAGTTAAACGATACTTATAGAAACTTCTTACCGAACTTATGCCTTCAAGAAGGCACACATCACTCATGAATTAATTGTTTTGATCGCTACTCTCTCAACGGGGGGAGTATGTACGGTCGGTTTCGACCTTACGTCATTAGCCCACATTCTCATGAACGCGCTCAGGCGCTTCATGAGTATTCCCATATACTCGCATCCCCGCCAAGGGCGCTGCATCACACCGCCACGCCCACTAGGACCCATTTTCCAAAGCTAGCTAGACATTCTGATCCTAGACGCCCTACCGAGTAGACCTAAGGGATTCGAGAGCGATATAAGAATACTACAAAGACCTTTGTGCTAGACAAAGACCAACCGCCATAAGCTAAGAACTATTGTAACATAGTTCTATTGTAGACCTCTAAAGTCACAATCCTTATACTCACCTCAACGAATTTATCTGTATATTAAACATCTTCAAGGGGTTTTTATGCCGAAAGGCTTTTCCCCTCTAGAGCCAATAAAGGAACATCGTTTTCCGTCTGGCTCAACTACGTGTCTTATTTGTTATCTAATCCTTAAACCACCTCCACAGCTAAATAATTATCTAATTGCGAGAGGACTCCGAATAAGAGAAATTTCGCCCATACAGAGACTATTTTTACTCTCTTGGCCAAATTCTCGATTTGAAAACACTTCTCTCTGGAGAAAACACATTACAAACAACGAAATTTTTAGCGCCTTGTTTAAAAATTACTACTAAATAATAGGAAAAACGCTAAGCTTCAATTTGAGATATTTCTTAATAATTTACCCCGATGAATTACGAACTAGGTAATCTAAGGGAGTAATCAGTTTTCAACGTTTAGATACTGAAATTTTAGCACACCGCGAAAAGATTCCATAGTTTTAATACTATTTTCTCGCTCTTAGCAAAATTCTCGATTTGAAAATACTTCTCTCTGAAGAAAAAACCTTTAAAACAACGAAATTTTTAGCGCCTCGTTCAGACATTACTAATGAATAATAAGAAAAACCCTTAGCTTCAATTTGAGATATTTCTTAATAATTTACACTAAGAATTACGAACTGGGCAATCTAAGGAAGTAAAGAGTTTTTAACGTTTAGTTACCGTGATTTTAGCATACCGCGAATAAATTCCATAGTTTCGAGGCTATTTTTTCGCTCTTGGCAAAATTCTTGATTGGAAAATACTTCTCTCTGAAGGAAACACCTTACAAACAAGGAAATTTTTAGCGCCTTGCTTAGGAATTACTACTGAACAATAGAAAAAACGCTTACCATTAATGTGAGATATTTGTTAATAATTTACCCCAAGAACTACGAACTGGGTAATCCAAGAGAGTAATGAGTGTTCAACGTTTAGATACTGTGATGTTAGCATACCGCGAAAAAATTCCATAGTTTCGAGGCTATTTTTACGCTCTTGGCCAAATTCTCGATTTGAAAAAACTTCTCTCTGAAGAAAAAACCTTCACACCAACGAAATTTTTAGCGCCTTGTTTAAAAATTACTACTAAATAATAGGAAAAACGCTAAGCGAAAAGATTCCATAGTTTTAATACTATTTTTTCGCTCTTGGCAAAATTCTCGATTTGAAAATACTTCTCTCTGAAGAAAAAACCTTTAAAACAACGAAATTTTTAGCGCTTTGTTAAAAAATTACAACTAAATAATAGGAAATACTCTAAGCTTCAATTTAAGATATTTCTTAATAATTTACCCCAATGAATTACGAACTAGGTAATCTAAGGGAGTAATGAATTTGAACGTTTAGATACTGTGATTTTAGCATAGCGCGAAAAATTTCCATAGTTTTGAAACAATTTTTTCGCTCTTGGCAAAATTCTCGATTCGAAAATTCTTATTTCTGGAGAAAAACCCTTACAAACAACGAAATTTTTAGCGCTTCGTTTAGAAATTACTACTTTATAATAGGAAAAACCTTTAGCTTCAATTAGAGATATTTTCTAATAATTTACCCTAATAATTACGATCTTGGTAATCTAAGAGAGTAATTATTGTTCAACGTTCAAATGCTGTGATTCTTGCATACCACCGAAAAATTATATAGTTTCGAAGCTATTTTTTCGCTCATGGTATATTTCTCCATTTGAAAATTCTTCTCTCTTAGGTAAAAACCTTTAAAACAACGAAATTTTTTGCGCTTTGTTTAGAACTTCCTACTGATCATTAGAAAAAACGCTTAGCTTTAATTTGTGAAATTTCTTAATAATTTACCCCTCAGAACTACGAACTGGGTAATCTAAGGGAGTAATAAGTGTTCAATGTTCAAATACTGTGATTCTAGCATTCCGCGAAAAAATTACATAGTTTCGAGTCTTTTTTTTCGCTGTTGGCGAAATTCTCGATTAAAAAATTCTTCTTTCGGGAGAAAAAGCCTTACAAACGTCGAAACTTTTAGCGCCTTGTTTAGAAATTACTACTGAACAATAGGAAAAACCCTTACCTTCAATTTGAGATATTTCTGATAAATTTACCTTAAGGAAAACGATCTGCGTAATCTAAGAAAGTAATGAGTTTTCCACGTTTTGATACTGTGAATCTAGCATACCGCGAAAAACTTCCATAGTTTCGAGGCTTTTTTTTCGCTTTTGGCAAAATTCTCAATTCGAAAATTCTTTTTTCTGGAGAAAAACCCTTACAAAGGACGAAACTTTTAGCGCCTCGTTTAGAAATTACTATTGAATAATAGAAAATCCTTTACCTTCGATTTGAAATATTTCTTAATAATTTACCCCAAAAAATATTGTCCGTGTAATTTAAGAGAGTAATTAGATTTTAACGTTCAGATACTGTGATTCTTGCATACCGCGAAAACTTCCATAGTTTCGGGGCTTCTTTTCGCTGTTGGCGAAATTCTCGATTCAAAAATTCTTTTTTCTGGAGAAAAACCGTTACAAACAACGAAACTTTTAGCGCCTGGTTTAAAATTTACTACTGAATAATAGGAAAAACCTCTAGCTTCTATTTGAGATATTTCTTACAAGGGCTCCACCAAGTCGTGTACCCCCAGATTTTTTTGAAACTTTGCACACTTGTAGATGTTGATTAGTACTATCACGTACTGCTAATCAATATATATGAATAATCAACCCTTTTCGAGATATTGACCGATAAAAATTGCAAAAAAGCTGAATATACATATCTACCTCTGTGTTGCTATAATAACCATAAGACGCCGATAGCTGAGTGGCTAAGGGCTCAGGTTTGTAATCCTGATGTCTGTGTTCGAGTCTTTTTGGGTGTTATTTTTTTTTCATGTTTTTTTGTCAATTTTTCATGTTTATATTTTTTTATAATAATGTCTTATATATTAACATTTTTGTTTTTTTTTTGACAGTATGTTTTATTACTTTTATGAAAATTAAAATGTAAAATATGTTGTATTCTTTTTTATTTCCGATCAGTCGAGTTTTCTTTTGCCTAGGACTGTACTAAACAAACGAATGCAGACGAGGGGAAGTGTGAGCAAAGATATCTTTTATTGAAAAGTATCCACAGAAACTAACAATAAAGAAAATCCAGAAGGAACCCATAAATAATGCGAAAGACAAACTTTACAAGCATTTAAAATAAAGGTACCATCCGAAAACATGTATCGGGCTAACATCTAAAAAATTATTAATTGTTGTAAATGTTCTTATATATACGTGGTACTTATTATGTATTATTTATAATGTAAATATTATCTATTTATTATTCGTTATGTTTTGTATTTATAATTATTACTTATTTGTTATATATTATTTATTATTCGTTACGTTTTGTATTTATAATTATTACTTATTTGTTATATTTTTTATTTTTTTATTATTAACTACAAAAAAATTAAAAAAAAAAGCCTAAAAAATGATTTTATTTTTCAATTATGAAATTTTCTTCCTTTTCTTATTACAAAGAAAAGACGATAAGAATATCTTCTCTCACACTACCCCTCGTCTGCATTCGTTTGTTTAGTACAGTCCTAGGCAAAAGGAAACTCGACTGATCGGAAATAAAAAAAAATACAACATATTTTACATTTTAATTTTCATAAAAGTAATAAAACATACTGTCAAAAAAAAAACAAAAATGTTAATATATAAGACATTATTATAAAAAAATATAAACATGAAAAATTGACAAAAAAACATGAAAAAAAAATAACACCTAAAAAGAAAACTCGAACACGGACAACAGGATTACAAACCTGAGCCCTTAGCCACTAGGCTATCGGCGGTTTATGGTTGTAGTAGCAACACAGAGGTAGATATGTATATTCAGCTTTTTTGCAATTTTTATCGGTCAATATCTCGAAAAGGGTTGATTATTCATATATATTGATTAGCAGTACGTGATAGTACTAATCAACATCTACAAGTGTGCAAAGTTTCAAAAAAATCTGAGGGGAACACGACTTGGTGGAGTCCTTGTTAGTAATTTACCCCAAAAAAAACAAACTGGGTAATCTAAGGAAGGAATGACTTTTCAACGTTCAGATACTTTGATGCTAGCATACTGCAAAAATATTCTATAGTTTCGAGGCTTTTTTTCCGCTGTTGGCACAATTCTCGATTTGCAAATTCTTTATCCTTGAGAAAAAACCTTACAAACAACGAAATTTTTGGCGACTTTTTTAGAAGTTACTACTAAATAATAGGAAAAACCCTTAGCTTTGATTAAAAATATTTCCTAATAATTTACCTAAAAATTACGAATTAAGTAATCTAAGGAAGTAATAAGTTTTCAACATTCAGATACTTTGATTATAGCATACCACGAAAAAATTCCTTAGTTTCGAGGCTATTTTTTAGCTGTTGGAAAAATTGTCGATTTGAAAATTCTTCTTTCTTGAGAAAAAACCATACAAACAACGAAATTTTTTGCGCATTGTTTAGAGATTACTACTGAATAATAGGAAAAACAATTAGCTTCAATTTGAGATTTTTCTTATAAATTTACTCTACGGATTACGATCTTGGTAATCTAAGAGAGTATTGAGTTTTAACGTTTAGATACTGTGAATCTAGCATACCGCGAGAAAATTCCGTAGTTTAGAGGTTTTTTTTCGCTTTTGGCCAAATTCTTGATTTAAAAATTTTTCTTTCTGGAGGAAAACCCTTGCAAAAAACGAAACTTTTAGCGCCTGGTTTAAAAATTACTACTGAATAATAGGAAAAACCTCTAGCTTCTATTAGAGATATTTTCGAATAATTTACCCTAATAATTACGATCTTTGTAATCTAAGAGAGTAATGAGTTTTTCATGTTCAGATACTGTGAATATAGCATAACGCGAAAAAATTTCATAGTTTTGAGGCTTTTTTTTTCGCTGATGGCGAAATTCTCGATTCAAAAAAACTTCTTTCTGAAGAAAAACCCTTACAAACGACAAAACTTTTGGCGCCTTGTTTAGAATTTACTACTAAAAAATAGGAAAATCCCTTACCTTCGGTTTGAAATATTTCCTTATAATTTACTCCAAAGAATCCAGTCTGTGTAATCTAATAGAGATTTTAGTTTTTAACGTTTAGATGCTGTGATATTTGCATACCGCTAAAACTTCCATAGTCTCGAAGCTTTTTTTTCGCCTTTGGCAAAATTCTCGATTCGAAAATTCTTTTTTCTGGAGAAAAACCCTTACAAACGACGAAACTTTTAGCGCCTTGTTTGGAAATTGCTACTGAATAGTAAGAAAAACCCTTTGCTTCAATTTAAGATATTTCTGATAAATTTACCCTAAGGATTATGTTGCGTCACCAACGCAACGCAAGGAGATTGGAAAGAAACCTTACACCATTATATCATAAGGACCATCAGTAAATATCCATAGGTACTAAGTGGACCAATCAAGCCGAACAATCACGCTATATCGCTTCTTCATTGTCGAGGATAACGGGGCGTTATCTGTATATTTAGGATTTCCGGGAGGGAAGTGCATATCGGGGTTCGATAAAATTATCTGTATGTTTAGGAGTGAGAAATTCCTCAACCAAATTTAGTTTTTAGATACATGTCGAAACCTTTATCATATCCCCTCTCCCCCCGCTAGCGCTGTATATAAGGTGCGACTTACGTCGCACAAGCGTTGTTGTTCTTCTCAGTTCTTCTCTCAAACACATCAAACATAATACAAGTGAGATCGCACGCAATCGCGGTAGTAACAATCATAGCCATCGGCTATCCATACAAGCAAGCAAACATATATCTAACATAAGCAATAAGTGAAGAACCAAGCCATTACGGGATCGGCAATTGTGTAATTATAATTTAATAATAAATAAATCTTATTGTTAAACAAGTGTAGAAGTTCCAAATTATTAAACACCAACAAACAAGCAAGCAAGTGATACAACGACTATCGTATATAGAAAAATGACTTAAAAGTACCGAGCAGGCAACGGTCGTACAAGCGTATACATATTTTTGGTCCTTCGAAACGGATTAGTGGTGCATTCCTTCAACCAGCAAGTATTGAGGATACAACCCACTATCAAGAAACAAACAAGCGGACGAGAAGGGTAGCGTGACGGAAGATTTAAGAACTCATCGACTAGCAAGGCATTCGAGACTCATCCTGGAAGCGTCACATCAGTCACCACAGGACAAATAAGCGAATCAACTGCGAAGCGTGTAGCAGCCGCCCACAGGAAAACCAACGCAGCGATCTGCAATCCTCCTGGAAGCGAGCGGTCATCACCACAGGACGGTCAACCTAACTTTAACGTGAGTCAGTCGATCTTCGCGAGTCATCAGTTCGCGGAATCGTAATCCCTCCCTCTTCTCTCCCAAATCTTGCCTTTCTATATCGAAATGTCGTCACTCAAAGACCTTAGCAAACACGAACTGGTTCAACGACGAACCTTATTAGAGCACAATCTAACACAATTTGAAAACGTCATACGCGAATTAAGCAATCCTAACCACGAGAACATGGACATACTAAAAGCAAAATTAGAGCTTATCGAATCGGATCGCGTTATTTTAAACGAAATTCAGTTCGAATTGGTCGATCTAAATCTAGACACACCGATAGAAACCATAATGGAAGAAGGAGATGGTTATCGTGACGCGGTCGTACGCGCCATGACACAAGCTTCGACATTGATAAGGGAATTCGAAGCAACAACAAACCAGAAAACCGTTTTGCAAAATGGCAATAATTTGTCTGTGTCGTCTACTATCCCAGCATCCGACGGGAGAGTGGCACTCGCTCGGCCAAGAAACAATAACGTAATATTACCGGATATACGCTCATCGTGTTTTAGCGGCTGGTGCGAAGAATGGCCTATCTTTGCTGATACTTTTACATCAAGCGACGGTAAAAAACCCGATCCACGGGATGTACAAACGAAAAACTTAAAAAACGTGAAGGTATCAAATATTAGCCAACAATCGAATCGCGTCTCCCGTGACTATCATTCGCGAAATACGCTAAGCAGCAAAACCCTCGCAGATAAAACACAAACATACGCGTCGCGAATACAACCAAATTGCGAGCTTTGTAAACGCGACCCCTACACTCAATTCTGCGAGCGATTAGTAGAAGCCAATCAAGAGAAACGTATAAATATTATTAAGACGGCGGGACTATGTCCAAACTGTTTGAGATCAAATCACGATCTCGGCGCATGTTTGGCTAGTACGTGTAAAGTATGCAATCTCAAGCATCACACTCTAATTCACGAGGGATCGGTTGCATCAACTCCCATCCAGTCGAATATCGCGACAGTCAACGCGAAATCACAGAAACGTTGTTTCCTGCCTACCGCTACCATTCAACTTCGAAATGGTAAACAACCATGTAAATGTCGAGCACTTATCGACACTGGGTCCGAATCGCATTTTATATCGGACAAGATCGCGCAAGGGCTAAACTTAAATCGGCAACGCATTAACTCTCCGATCAGCGGAATACACGGCGACGAACGTACTGCAAACTATACGGTAACAACGCGTCTTGAATTACTAACGAGCAATTATTCAAAAGATATTGAATGCCTATTACTACCGAGCATTAATAAAACAATACCCGCGAAATTAATAGAACGCAACGAATTAAAGATTCCATCGCATATCAAATTAGCGGATCCTACATTTAACACACCGGCTCCGATTGACGTGATAATTGGTGCCGAACTATATCATGAGCTGATAAGCGTTGGAAGAATTAAAATCAAAAATCAAAACATCGCGTTGAGTAAAACCAAACTCGGGTGGTTAGTAACAGGCACAATACAAGGCGCAACCGCTGAGCCTCGCGTATCATGCAATCTTGCGATTAACAAGGCAGAATCTGAATGGGCAACGTTTCGAAAAGCAAGCAGCTCTTCTCCGAGTCGGTTAGATTCTCCGAGACGGTTAGATCCTCCGAGACAGTTAGATCCTCCGAAGATGACTAAACCTAAAACGAGAATAATCGGAGATCAAATCAAACAAACAATCAAACAAACAATCAAACAAACAGTCAAGCAAACAATCAAACAAGCAATCAAACAAATAATTAAACAAGCAAACGAGACAACAAAGTCTCGCACGATAGACCCTCGGATAGAACATACAAACTCGCGAAACAGAGAATTAGCTTATCCGTGCGTCAAACGTAAATTAGATCACCTTAGACCGATTAGCGACGTTAAGGTGCAGAAGCATCGCGCGGTTGTCGAGCAAGGGTACCACGAAGGTACTACGAAACAAGCATTAAATATAAATTCACTTCGCCCGACGCAATCACGCGATGCAAAACAAGCAAACATCATCGACGATCCTTACAAGATTTCCGATGAATCTTTAAAATATGGTACTGGTAGAAACGACATAAAGGCCCTCTTTGAACCTTTATTAGTTACTCCTTCCATTCCTATTCCGTCAATTCCTTTCCTCGGATCTCGCTCACAGAAACCTGATGGGCTCGATAAGAATCGTCATGGAGACGCACTCGACGGAGCTACACGTTGGAGCGTTCCATATCGAGAAGCAAGGGAGATAAACGTTCCAGAAATCTCGAACACAACCAACATCATGAAGAGGATGACATGGTCTCGGCGGCAGCCTTACAACCTGCAGCGGAGACTCAAGAAAGGTGAAAAGCCAGGGGGTCAACTCTAGCATCGGTCCCGGCCGAACGCGACCCCAAACCACGAAGCCAGCAAAATATTATTAACTCATTTGCATCATCGCTCTATTTAAGTTTTCGCATCGAAACATCAGCGTCGTTAAACAAACAACTGACGTGTATCACCGCGCGCGGTCGATCTTATGTGCTTCTAAAGGAATTAACTAGCGGATTATTTCGCGCTTGGTGATAGCTGACAGTCACGACTTGCGGATTATTCCGCGCATTGATGCAAATGGGTTGAAGAAAAAAACTATTTTTCCTCTCTCTATGCTAATATGTTAAACAAGCGTTAATTAAATAAGCATAGATTAAGCAAGCGTAGAATTTAGGGAATTATAGAATTTAAAACAAACGAACATTCTAAACACAAACGAACATTCTAGACACAAACGAACATTCTAGACACAAACGAACCTTCTAGACACAAACAAACATTCTAAACACAAACGAACATTCTAAACACAAACGAACATTTTAAACACAAACACACATGTTTAAACAAACGAGCATCTTTGACAAACTATCAGCTTAGATTTATTAAAAATTTAGATTTAATATATCAATTTAGATAAACCAAATTTAAACATACGTACTATTTAAACGTACGTACAATTCAAGCAAACATAAAAATATGAGCGAACATAAAAATCTATAGAAATGCAGAGATCTAAAGAAACTAATAAATCTAAGCAAACATAGAATTCAAAGCAAACGTAGGGGCCTAAACAAACGTAGAGTTTGAAAAATGTAAAACTTAGGGCACCACATGTATAACAAAATGTCTAACATCTAATCGTTAAATCAACATAGGAACATTGCCGTCCGTCGACATCACCATTGGGTTTCATGAAATGTGTTGGTCAACAGCAATGACGTCGCGCACAACGTATCGCTCGACGGCCTGCAACACAGATCTATCATCGAGGTCTTATAAAATTAAGGTGACAAGATTAAAAACTTATAAAGACTAGCAGTAAAATTAGGGAACCATTAGCATTTATGATCTTACGGCAGCCTCAAGAACGATTAACGACAGGCGCAGTAATCTGAGTAGCTGCTGCCTGCGCCAGGTAACAAAACTACGAAACGTACGGACGGCAAAATGTTAAAAATAAAATCTAAGAACATAGCAAACAAACAAATCGGAAAACGCATCAGCAGGCGTATCTACATAATGTAGAATAGTATAACAGCGATTAGATATTAGCTAGGCATTTGTGTTAAAACTAACATAACGATTATCGAACGCAACATAAAACCGTATTCATTTGTGGATAGCATATATTAAACATAATTGTTCAAGGAGGGCGGTATGTTGCGTCACCAACGCAACGCAAGGAGATTTAAAAGAAACCTTACACCATTATATCATAAGGACCATCAGTAAATATCCATAGGTGCTAAGTGGACCAATCAAGCCGAACAATCACGCTATATCGCTTCTTTATTGTCGAGGATAACGGGGCGTTATCTGTATATTTAGGATTTCCGGGGGGGGGAAGTGCATATCGGGGTTCGATAAAATTATCTGTATGTTTAGGAGTGAGAAATTCCTCAACCAAATTTAGTTTTTAGATACATGTCAGAACCTTTAACATATCCTCTCTCCCCCCGCTAGCGCAGTATATAAGGTGCGACTCACGTCGCACAAGCGTTGTTGTTCTACTCAGTTCTTCTCTCAAACACATCAAGCATAATACAAGTGAGATCGCACGCAATCGCCGTAGTAACAATCATAGCCATTGGCTATCCATACAAGCAAGCAAACATATATCTAACATAAGCAATAAGTGAAGATCCAAGCCATTACGGGATCGGCAATTGTGTAATTATAAGATAATAATAAATAAATCTCATAGTTAAACAAGTGTAGAAGTTCCAAATTATTAAACACCAACAAACAAGCAAGCAAGTGATACAACGACTATCGTATATAGAAAAATAACTTAAAAGTACCGAGCAGGCAACGGTCGTACAAGCTTATACAGATTACGATCTGCGTAATCTAAGAGAGTATTGAGTTTTCAACGTTTAGATACTGTGAATCTAGCATACTTTGAAAAAATTCCATAGTTTCGAGGCTTTTATTTCGCTGTTGACCAAATTCTCGATTTAAAAATTCTTCTTTCTAGGGTAATAACTTTAAACAACGAAATTTTTAGCGCCTCGTTTGGAAATTTCTGCTGAGAGATAGGAAAAACCCTTAGCTACAATTTGAGATATTTCTGATAAATTTAGCTGAAGGATTACGATCTGCGTAATCTAAGAGAGTATTGAGTTTTAAACGTTTAGATACTGTGATTCTTGCACACCGCTAAAACTTCCATAGTTTCGAGGCTTTTTTTCGCTGTTGGCAAAATTCTCAATTCAAAAATTCTTTTTTCTGCAGAAAAACCATTACAAACGACGAAACTTTTAGCGCCTTGTTTAGAAATTTATGCTGAATAATAGGAAAAACCCTTAGCTTCAATTTGAGATATTTCTGATAAATTTAGCCCAAGGATTACGATCTGCGTAATCTAAGAGAGTATTGAGTTTTCAACGTTTAGATACTGTAAATCTAGCATACCGTGAAAAAATTCCAAAGTTTCGAGGCTTTTATTTCACTGTTGGCAAAATTCTCGATTCGAAAATTCTTCTTTCTAGAGAAATACATTCAAACAACCAAATTTTTAGCGCCTTGTTTAGAAATTACTACTGAATAAGAGGAAAAACCTTAAGCTTTAATTTAAGATATTCCTAAATAATTTACTACAAAAATTACGATGTAGGTAATCTAAGAGAGTAATGAGTTTTTCATGTTCAGATACTGTGAATA
>JACGTP010001112.1:0-13014 GCA_023678845.1 Mischocyttarus mexicanus
GCTGTTTCTGATTTATTTTTGATGCAAATGATTCTTGCGCATTTACTATAATCGTCAATGAATGTTAAGAAATATTTCTCTCCACCATAACCAGTTGTGTTATGTGGACCATTCAGATCGGAATGAATCAGTTCTGAAATTTCTGTTGCCTTAGTTCTATTATTTTCAAAAGGAACATTTGACATTTTACTTTCTATACAGTTGGCACATTTCATTTCAACAGTTTCTAATTTTTCAGGCAAGCTTTCAACTAATTTATTGTCAACTAATTTACTCAAGTCTTTAAAGTTTACATGCCCGAGTGCCCTGTGCCATTTTTCTTTGTTTGTCAATTTCAACGCATTTACATACATATCTTTACAAACCTTTTTAAATAGATGACTTTTTATATAGTACAGATCATCTACTTTCTTTGCGACAGCAATTAATTCTTTCGATTTATTATAAATTTTTGCAGTCTCATTTCTTTCCACAATTGTATAATTTTTAGTTATGTTAGAAAAACTTAATAAATTTTGACCTATACCCTCAACATAATATACATTTTTTTTCTCTACTTGTTTTTGACTATAATAATTTTTAAAATAAACCTTTACAGTTCCTAGTTTGGTAGCTTTCAACATTCTACCCTCTGGTAATTTAACGTTGACGGGATCATTTAAATTTACATATTCGTTAAACAATTTGTCATCTTTTATAATGTGGTTTGTACAGCCACTATCTAATAACCAATTTATCTTATCGCATTCTTCGCTGAAGTCATACCTTTTTACCTGATTTACTTGTAGGTTTTCCATTTGCATCACCCATGATTCAGCTGAATAGTCGTAGTATCTTCCGTTTGATGACTCTGCTCTGGGTCGACCTGATCCTCTTGCTCGGCTACTGCCTCTGCTATATCCGCTTCTGTTATAGCCTCTCTGGTTACTTCGTTGACTTTGAATAGGCTGAGTACCTCTTCCTTGGTTAGGATGTGTGTTTCTTCCTCTTGTTTGGTGTTGCAGTTGTCGGCAGTCTTTTTTGAAATGCCCTGGTTTTCCACAATTAGAACATTTACCTCTCGCCTGGGCTGAAAATGTACTCACATTGCTCTTACTATCTGAATCCACAGTCAGACTTTTTTCTTTTATTTTGGATCTTACATAGTCCACTGTCCTTTGCTCTTCAGAGATAATGTCTATGAAATCTCCTATATAACTATAGCTTAGTGGTAAAGCTTTTATCAAATATCTCACCTTCTCAGGTTCATCCAACCTTCCACCTGCTGCTTTAAATTCATTATTTGTTTTCTCAAAATCTGCAAAAAATTCTTTAACGGTATTATAATTAATTAGTTTAATATCTTCTATCTTCCCTCTGCATACTATTTGCATGACTGTAGATTGTGTCAGATACATTCTGTTGAACTTTTGTATCATTTCATAAGCAGTTTCGCATTCATCAACGTACTCCAATTGTTTGTCATCAATTGCGCTTACTATAATTAGTCTAGCTTGCAAATCCTTTCAATTCCAAGTGGCTACTGTATCTGTCTCATTTATATTTCTTTGAGCTTGTTCGTTAGAATTTTTATACTCTAGTAACATCATTAATCTCGTCTTCTAACTCGTATAATTTGCTCCATTGAAAGTGGATATCGAAACATCTTCAAATCTTGCTTGAGTTGCCATATTTAGTTCCTAATCACCGTTATACTTGTATACTTGAAATTTCAAAAAAAAAATTTTATTATTCTTCAGTTACTTTAAACAATATTCGTAAACGACTTCTTAAGTGTTTATTTGAAAAAAAAAATGTCTTTGTTTACAAACTTCTCCTTATAACTTAAATATCCTATTTGTTTACAACGTTCTGTACCACGTTTACTTCGTGCCGACCTTGACCCAAAAGCATCTCACTCAATTTGAATTATTCTTTAAACAAACTGTCGTTTTCAATCTACTTTGACTATCCGTTTTCGTCCTTACGAATATAATATATAAATATGCTTACCAGCAATCGTTGCGTTCAGCGTGGCCAAATCTTACTTTGCTATCTTTATACTACTCGAGTACGTATAGAGAATAAATTTAACAAAACCAGCTATCTTACTACCCACGGAGAAAAAATCAGTAATCCTTTAAACCAATGAGTAAAATCAGCTATCTTACCAACCAATGCTCTTGCTACCATGTTAGGATTCTCGTGGATCGAAATAATAATTATACTTAGTATCCCCAATAACAATAGCTTTATTCTATAATGTACAATCTTGTCGGCACTGTTCTTTATTTTGTCTTTACTGTGAGACAGCACGAACTAGAACGCCAAGAAACATGTCGAACCGCGGAGTGCGGCTTCGCCGCACTAACAGTGTTGTTTGTCGACGAATGTCGCACTTATAATGTACGGAGTTAAGATTATAACATTTAACATATTCAACAGAGACATTTTTTAATAATTTACCCTAAAAATTACAAACTTCGTAATCTACGGGAGTTATGAGTTTTCTACGTTCAGTTACTTTGATTCTAGCTTACCGCGAAAAAATTCTATTGTTTCGAGGCTTTTTTTTTGCTGTTGGCAAAATTCTTGTTTGAAAATTTTTTTTTCTTTACAAACCCCTTTCATGAAACAAAATTTTAAATGCCTTCTTTAGAATCTACTACTGAATAATAGGTAAAACTTTTAGCTTCAATTTGAAATGTTTCTTAATAAATTACACTAAAATTACAAACTTTGTATTCTAATGGAGTAATGAGTTTTTAACGTTAAGATACTTTGAATCTAGCATACCGCGATAAAAATCCATAGCTTTGAGGCTTTTTTTTCTCTTTCTGCTTAATTTTCAATTTAAAAATTCTTCTTTCTTGAGTAAAAACCTTACAAACAACGAAATCTTTGGCGCTTCGTTTAAAAATGACTACTAAACAATAGGAAAAACCATTTGCTTTAATTTTAGATATTTTTTTTAATAATTTAACCCAAAAATTACAAAGTAGGTAATGTAAGTGAGTAATGAGTTTTTAACGTTGAGATACTTTGATTCTAGCATACCGCGTAAAATTCCCTAGTTTCAAGACATTTTTATCGCTGTTGGCTAAAATCTTAATTTAAAAAATCTTCTTTCTTGAGAAAAAACCTTACTAACAACAAAATATTTGGCGCCTTGTTTAGAAATTACTACTGAAACATAGGTAAAACTTTTAGCTTCAATTGGAAATGTTTTTCAATAATTTACACCAAAATTACAAACTTCGTAATCTACGGGAGTTATGAGTTTTCTACGTTCAGTTACTTTGATTCTAGCTTACCGCGAAAAAATTCTATTGTTTCGAGGCTTTTTTTTTGCTGTTGGCAAAATTCTCGTTAAAAAATTTTTTTTTCTTAAAAAAAAACCTTACCTAAAACAAAATTTTAAATGCCTTGTTTAAAAACTACTACTGAATAATAGGTGAAACTTTTAGCTTCAATTTGAAATGTTTCTTAATAAATTACCCCAAAATTACAAACTTCGTATTCTAATGGAGTAATGAGTGTTCAACGTTAAGAAACTTTGATTCTAGCATACCGCGATAAAAATCAATAGTTTCGAGGCTGTTTTTTCTCTTTTTGCTTAATTTTCGATTTGAAAATTCTTCTTTCTTTAGTAAAAAACTTACAAACCATAAAATTTTTTGCGTTCCGTTTTAGAAATGACTACTAAACAATAGAAAAAACCATTAGATTTAATTTGAGATATTTTTTAATAATTTACCCACAAAATTACAAAATAGGTAATCTAAGTGAGTAATGATTTTTCAACGTTGAGATACTTTGATGCTAGCATACCGCGAAAAATTCCCTATTTTCGAAGCATTTTTATCGCTGTTGGCTATAATCTTAATTTAAAAAATCCCCTTTCTTGAAAAAAAACCTTACAAAGCACAAAATATTTGGCGCCTCGTTTAGAAATTACTACCAAGTAATAGAAAAAACCCTTAGCTTCAATTTGAATTATTTCCTAATAATTTACCCTAAAAACAACAAGCTGGGTAATCTAATGAATTAATGAGTTCATGATTTTAGGATACTTTGATTCTAGCATACCGCGAAAAAAAACCATTGTTTCAATCCTTTTTTGTCCCTGTTGGCAAAATTCTCAATTTGAAAATTATTTTTTCTTGAGAAAAAACCTTACAAACAACGAAATTTTTGGCGCCTCCTTTAAAAATTTCTACTGAATAATAGGAAAAATTCTTAGATTCAAATTGAAATATTTTCTAATAATTTACCATAAAAATTACGTGCTGGGTAATCCAAGGGAGTAATGAGTTTTTACCGTTCCATACTTTGATTCTAGCATACTGCAAAGATATTTCATAGTTTCGAGGCTTTATTTTCGCTGTTTGCAAAATTCTCGTTTAAAAATTTTTTTCTTTTAAAAAAAAACCTTACAAGAAACATAATTTTAAATACTTTGTTTAGAAATTATTACTGAATATAAGGTAAAACTTTTAGCTTCAATTTTAATTGTTTCTCAATAATTTACCCCAAAATTACAAACTTGGTAATCTAAACGAATAATGAGTTTTCAACGTTCAGATACATTGATTCTAGCATACCGCTAAAAAAATCCATAGTTTCGTGAATTTTTTTCGCTGTTGGCAAAATTCTAGATTTGAAAATTCTTCTTTCTTGAGAAGAATCCTTACAAACAACAAAATATTTGGCGCTTTGTTTAGAAATTACTACCGAAAAATAGGAAAAATCATTAGCTTTAATTAGAAATATTTCTTAATAATTTACCCTTTAAATAACGAACTAGGTAATCTTAGGAAGTAATGAGTTCTTGATGTTAAGATACTTTGATTTTAGCATATCGCGAAGAAATTCCATAGGTTCGAGGCTTTGTTTTTGCTGTNTGTTGGCAAAATTCTCGATTTGAAAATTTTTGATTCTAGAGAAATACCCTCAAAAACCACAAAATTTTTTGCGCCTTGTTAAGAAATTACTACTAATGAAATAAAAAACCCTAAGCTTCTATTTTAGATACTTCTTAAAAATTTGCTCCCAGAATACCGCATTGGGTAATCTAAAGGAGTAATGAGTGTTCAAGGTTTAGATATTTTGATTCTTGCATACCGCGGAAAAATTCCATAGTAGTAAGGTTTTCTTTCTCCGTTGGTAAAATGCTCGAATTTAAACTTCTTCTTTCTAGAGAAAAAACCTTACAAACAACGAAAATTTTTAACGCCTCATTTAAAAATAACTACTGAAAAATAGGGAAAACGTTTAACTTCTATTTGAGATATTTCTTTATAATTTACAATAGAATTACGAACTGGAAAATATTAGTGAGCAATAAGTTTTCAACGTTCAGATACTTTGACTCTAGCATACTGCGAAAAAAATCTATAGTTTCGAGGTTTTTTTTGGGCGGTTAGCCAAATTCTCGATTTAAAAATCCTTCTATTTAGAGAAAAAACCTTACAGGCAACGAAATTTTTTGCGCTTTGTTTAGAAATTACTGCTGAATAATAAAAAAAACCCTTAGCGTTAATTTTGGATTTATCTTAATAATTTACCTCAAGAATTAGGAACTAGGTAATCTTTTGGAGTAATAAATGTTCAACGTACAGATACTTTGATTCTAGAATCCAGCAAACAAATTCCATAGTTTCAAAGCTTTTCTTTCGCTGTTTGCAAAATTCTCGATTTGACAATTCTTCTTTCTGGAAAGAAAACCATTCAAACATCAAAATTTTTTGCGCCATGTATAAGGGAGAGATAAAGAGCAAAGGACCGCATGAGTAAACAGTAAGGAAAACAGTAGAAATAATTTAAAAGGTTAGGCACTCGTATATATGCATAGGTTTTATTTGATGTATCGGATTACGCTTGCTTATCACGAGTTGCGTCGAAACTTCGAGAGCATTCCTGAACCGGATAGAAGAAGAAAGAATCAAAGGTTGGATAATCGAGAGTGATCGAGAAGCTGCTAGAAAAGAAGTAGGAACGTGGAAAGAAGGCGATGTATAAATAAGCGGCGTAAGGGCCAAGAGGTGCTTCTTTTTAAGATCAGTAAGTGAAAGAAGGGCATTAGGTTAGAGATCATTAGGAGAGTTGTTTTGAAGGGCTTGGGCGTGCGTGAGTCAGTATCACTTGTTTATATTACGTTGAACAAAGTGTGAAGCACTATTTTAAGGCTATTTTATTCACGCTGTAATAAATAATTAATAAGTAGAATTAACATCTGTGTTCGTTAATCATTCACATCTACACTGAATCCACATTCCTACATTTGGGGGCTCTCAGCTGGGATTGATATTGAAGGGTGAATAGAAAGTACCACGGTGGCTTTACGTGATTAAAGTCGAAAAGTCGAAAAGTTAATAAGTTGTTGGATTATCAAATTTTCAAGTTGTATAGTTTTAAAGTTGCAAAGTTGTTAAGTTGTTAAGTTGACAAGCTGCAAGACGACAAAGTTGCTGACCGAAAGCGTCGTAAAGTTGCAAAGTTGTCAAGTGATACGTTTTTAAAGTTGTTAAGTCGTGTATTAACGCTACAAGATGACCGACACACGCGTAGTTTCTACAGGCTGCAGCTCAGAGGCAGTAGTAGACAGAAAGATGGCCCGAAAAAGCCAAGTAGCAAAGAAGATTCCGTTGACCGATGATATTTTTAGAAAAATGAAATACGTTGAGTTGAAAGGGACAGCAAAGAGATTACTGTTGTCGGCAAGCGGTATCAAAGAAGAAGTACGAAACAGATTGCTTGCATATATCGAAGGGCGAAGAGCACGCGTTGTAGGTGCTGAAGATTCAGACGAAGAAACGGATGAAGAACCGGAGAAAGATTCAGACTCAGAAACTTAAGATGAGTCGGAGGAAGAAGGCGAAAGGAAGAAACGAAGTACGCCGTCGCTGTTCCCAATTCGTGACGTGGAAGAAAGTCTTCCGGAATTTTCTGGAGATAACTTAGTCTCAGTGAAAAAGTGGTCAAGTAAATTCAAAGAAATGGCAGAACTTCTTCAATGGAACGACATGCAGAAGTTGATATATGGAAAACGGATGCTGCGAGATTCAGCTAGGCGATTTGTAGAATCGGAAAAGGGTATCACTTCGTGGGCAATGTTGAAGAAAAAACTGGCAAGTGAATTCAGAAATAGAATCAGCAGTACGACGGTCCACGCTCAGTTAGCTGAAAGAAAGAAGAGACCAGACGAAACAGAACAGCAATACATCTACGTGATGAAAGAAATAGCTGCGTTACGAAAGGGTTGAAGAAAAGGCGCTTTTGGAACACATAATCAGCAGGATTGTAAATGAAGAAGTAAATAAAACGATTTTATATCAGTCTCGAACATTAAAGGAGTTAAAAAGAAATATCGAGATATATGATAAAATGAAGAGAAAGTCGAAGGCTATTAAGACAGTAAGCAGTAGTAACAACGAAGTCGAAAGAGAAAGAAGACCAGAGCCAACCAAGGCGAAGAAGGCACATTGTTTCTCGTGTGGCTCACCCGATCATAGTGTGAGACAATGTTCTGCGTTTGGAAAAGGACCAAAGTGTTTCCGACGTAATGAATTTGGACACATTGCAAGAGAATGTTAAAAACGCGTTAATAGGATCGTAGCTTCAGAAGATTTAGAGTCGGTAGTTATTCAGGGTAAAAAGTTTATGGCATTGGTGGATTCTGAAAGTGATCTCACGTTGTTGCGCGAAGACAAGTTTACAGAAATCGGATCAATAGAATTCACTAAGACCATCAAACGTGCCGAAGGAGCGGGTAACGGTAAAATTCGTATTATAGGCGCGTTTGTAGGCGAGATAAATGTAGACGACGTGGTGTGCAATATTAAGATTCACGTAGTTCCGACGGGTGCGATACCGAATGAGTGTATTTTGGGAAAGAACGTTTTAAGCAACGTAGTAGTAATCGTTCAAAATGGAAAAGTTGTGAAGATGGTTCAAATACACGAAGATGAAGAGAAAAAGGAAAACCAAGAGAATCGCCGAGCAGGAAGATGACACGAGATCAGTCGACGGGGAAAACGCTGAAGCAGTGTGCGAAGAGGATGTGATGAAAGGTGTTTTTAATATAACGATGCGTGAATTAGACGTTAAACCACAGTTTGTGAAGGAAGTGGAACAGTTGGTGGTAGATTATAAACCCGCGAAACAGGTAAAGACTTCAGTAGAGACTCAAATTAAGTTGCATGACGATGTACCTGTAACATCAAGACCACGTAGATTAGCTCCGCGCGAAATAGAAGTTTTAAATAAGCAGATAACAGAATGGTTGGACGAGGGTGTAGTGCGAGAAAGTAAGAGTGAATGGGCGAGTCTGGTGGTAATAGTTCCTAAAAAGGACGGAACCAGTAGAATTTGCGTAGATTACAGAGCATTAAATCATAAGATAAGTCGCGATCATTTTTCAATGCCGTTGATTGAAGATTGTATAGATGATTTAGTAAATATGAAGGTATTTTTCGTGATAGACTTAAAGAATGGATTTTTTCATGTACCAGTAGAAGAAAGTAGAAGGAAGTATACTTCCTTGGTAACCCCTGACGGTCAATTCGAGTTTAATGAAACGCTTTTTGGGTTATGCAATAGTCTTACGAGTTTTTTACGATTTATAGCAGAGGTTTTCAGGGAATTTATCAGTTGTAAAGTTGTATTTACATATGTTGACGACAAAGTCGTACCAATTATCAACGATGAAGACTTGTTATCCAAATTAAAAGTAGCATTAGAAGTTGCAGCTAGAAATGGATTTCAGATTAATTGGCACAAGTGGTAGTTCTTAAAGCAGAAAATAGACTTTCTAGGTTTTACAATAAAAGATGGCAAAGTTGCTCCTGGTCAGGCAAAGTTGGTAGCGATACGACGATTTTCGGCGCCGCGAAGCCGTAAAGAAGTACAAAGATTTTTAGAATAACCGGTTTTTTCAGGAAATTTGTAAAAGATTATGTTCGGATATCGCGGCTTCTAACCGATTTAATCAAAAAGAATGTAAAGTTGGAATAAACGGACGAGTGTGAGTGTGCGTTTAAGATTTTAAGAGATGATATATTGCTAAAGAGAAAAGAGCGAGATAAAATCAGAGTTGTGGCGATAGAAAACCTCCTGTCGATCAAAGAGGAGAATCGACGACAGAATAATACAAGGCGACGTTGTATTTATTAAAAGAACTCAGTTCAGGCCGTCTATGAAAAGTATCGCCAAGTACTTAGGACCGTATAAGGTTACCCGTGTAATCGAAAACCACCGATACAAAGTGAAGCAAGTTAGCAAGGGGGAAGGGCCACGTGTTACAACGACTGCGGCAGACTATATGAAGTTGTACCGGCCAGAAGAGGAATCTCTATCTTTGAGGACCGAAGATTTGCAGAATTGCCGAATGTGGGAAAGACAAAGAGCAAAGGACCGCGTAAGTAAACAGTAAGAAACACAGTGAAAATAATATAAAAGATTAGGCACCCGTATATATGCATAAGTTTTATTTGATGTATCGGATTACGTTGGCTTATCGCGAGTTGCGTCGAAGCTTCGAGAGCATTCCCGAACCGGATGGAAGAAGAAAGAATCAAAGGTTGGATAATCGAGAATGATCGAGAAGTTGCTAGAAAAGAAGTAAGAACGTGGAAAAAAGGCGATGTATAAATAAGCGGCGTAAGGACCGAGAGGTGCTTCTTTTTAAGATCAGTAAGTGAGAGAAGGGCATTAAGTTAGAGATCATTAGGAGAGTTTTTTTGAAGGGCCTGGGCGTGCGTAGGTCAGTATCACTTGTTTATATTACGTTAAACAAAGTGTGAAGCACTATTTTAAGGCTATTTTTTTCACCCTGTATAAAATATTAAATAAGTAGAATTAACATCAGTGTACATAAATCATTCACCTCTACACTAAATCCACATTCGTACAATTATAGAAATTAAAACTAAATAATAGGAAAAACCCTTAGCTTCAATTTGAGATATTTCTTCATAATTTACCTCAAAAATTACGAACTAGGTAATCTAAGAGAGCATTGAGTTTTCAACGTTCAGATACGGTGATTATTGCAAACAGCAAAAAATTCTACAGTTTAGAAGTTTTCTTTCGCTGTGGGAAAAATTATCCATTTAAAAATTCTTCTTATAGGAAAAATACCTTATAAACAATAAAATTTTTAGCTCCTTTTTTAAAAATTATTGCAGAATAATAGGAAAAACTCTTAGCTTTAGTTTGAAAGTTATTCTTATAGTTTACTCCAAAAATTACAAGCTAGGTTATGTAAGAAATAAATGAGTGTTCAACGTTTAGATACTGTGATACTAGCAAAAAAAAAACCTTACCAACAACGAAATTTTTTGCGCCTTATTTAGAAACAACCACTGAATAATAGAAAAAACTCTTAGCTTCAATTTAAGATATTGCCTAATAATTTACCCAAATAATTCCCATCTTGGTAATCTAAGAGAGTATTGAGTGTTCAAAGTTCAGATGCTGTGATTCTAGCATACCGCGGAAAAATTCCGTAGTTTCGAGATTTTCTATCGCCGTTTGCAAAATTCTTAATTTTAAAATTCTTTTTTCTAGAGAAAAATTTCATAAACAACGAAATTTCTTACACCTCATTTGGAAATTACTACTGAATAGTAGAACAAAATCTTAGCTTCAATTTGAGATGTTGCTTTATACTTTACAAAAATAATTACCAATTTTTAAATCTAAGGGAGTAATGAGAGTCCAATGTTCAGATACTTTTATTTTAGCATACTGCGAAAAAATTCCAAAGTTTTGAGGCTTTTTCTCCGCCAAAGGCAAAATTGTATATTTTAAAAATCTTTTGTCTGGAGCAGAAACCTTACAAACAAAAAAAACTATTACTGCCTTGTTTATAAAATTACCACTCTATAATAGGAAAAACCCTTAGCTTTAATTTGAGATATATCTTTATAATTTACCCTATGAATTACGAACTGGGTAATCTAACGAAGAAATTAGTGTTTGACGTTTAGATACTGTGATGAAAGCATACTGCGTTAAAATTCTGTAGTATCGAGTCATTTTTTTGGATGTTAGCAAAAATCACTATTTGGCAATTTTTTTTCTGAGGAACAAACCTTACAAACAACAAATTTTTTTGCGCCTAGAAAACAAATTACTACTGATTAATAGGCAAAACTTTTAGCTTTTAATTAAGATATTTTCTAAAAATTTACCATAAAAATTACGAACTGGGTAATCTAAAGGATTAATGAGTGTTGAAAGTGCAGATACTGTAATTCTAGCATTCCGCGAAAAAATTCCATAGTTAAAGGGTTTTTTTTTGCCGTTGGCATAATTCTCGATTTAAAATTTTTTCCCGATAAAAAAAAACCTTACAAATAACTAAATTTTTACCGCCTTGTTAAAAAATTACTGCTAAATAATAGGAAAAACTTTTAGCTACAATTTTATTTTTTTCTAAAAAAATTTCCCCGAAATCTCCAAACTGGGTAATCTAAAGGAGAAATGAGTGTTGAACCCTTAGATACTGTGATTCTAGCATACCGCGAAAAAATTCTATAAGTTGGAGGATTTTTATCGCTGTTTGCAAAAATCTAGATTTAAAAATTCTTCTATCTAAAGAACAAACGTTACAAAAAAACTTAATTTTATCGCCTTGTAAATAAATTTTTACTGAATAATAGGAAAAACCCTTACCTTTAATTTTTGATATCTCTTTAAAATTTACCCCAAGAATTCCGAACTAAGTAATCTAAACGAGTAATGACTGTTTAACGTTTATATACTGTAATTCTAGCATACCGCGAAAAAATTCCATAGTTTCGAGGATTTTTTTTCGTTTCTAGCAAATTTCTCGATTAGAAAATTCTTCTTCCTGGAGAAAAAACCTTACAAACAACGAAATTTTTGGCGCCTCGTTTAGGAATTACTACTAAATTATAGAAAAAACCTTAAGTTTCAATTTAAGATATTTTTTAATAATTTACTTAAAAAATTAAAAACTTTGTAATCTAACCGAGTTAGGAGTTTTCAACGTTAAGATAATTTGATTCTAGCGTACCGCAAAAATATTCCATAGTTTCGAGCCATTTTTTTCCTTGTTAGCAAAATTCTCGATTTGAAAAATCTTTTTTCTTTAGTGCAAACCTTACAAACCACGAAACTTTTTGCGCCACCTTTAGAAATTAATACTGAATTAAAAAAAAACCTTTAGCTCTAATTTGAGATATTTCTAAATAATTTACCGCAAAAATTACAAACTGGGTAATCTAAAGATGTGATGAGTTTTCCACATTGAGACAATTTGATTTTAGCATACCGCTATACAATTCCATAGTTTCGAGGCATTTTTCTGTGTTGGCAAAATTCTGGATTTGAAATTTCTGCATTCTAGAGAAAAAACCATAAAAACAACGAAATTTTTAACACCACGTATAGAAAATACTACTGGATAATAGAAAAAACGCTTAGCCTAAATTTGAGATATTTTCTATTTATTTACCATAAAAATTACGAGATTGGTTATCTAAGGGAGTAACCAGTTTTAAACGATCAGACACTTTGATTCTAGCATACCGCGAAAAAATTCTATAGTTTCGAGGCTTTTTTTCGCTGTTTGCACAAATCTCGATTTAAAACATCTTCTTTCTAGAGAAAAAACCTTAGAAACAACGAAATTTATGGCGCCGTGTTTAGAAATTACTACTGTATTATAGAAAAAACCCTTAGCTTCCATTTGAGATATTTCTTATTAATTTACCCCAAAATTACAAACTTGGTAATATAACAAAGTAATGAGTTTTCATTGTTTAGATACTTTGATTTTAGTATACCGCGAAAAAAATCTATAGGTTCGAGGCTTTTTTTCGCTTTTGGCTAAATTTTTGATTTGAAAATTCTTCTTTGTTGAATAAAAACCTTACAAACAACGAAATTTTTGGCGCCATGTCCAGAAATTAATACTGAATAATAGAAAAAACCCTTAGCTTCTATTTAAAATATTTCCTAATAATTTACTCTAAAAATTACGAACTAGGTATTTTAAGCGAGTTA
>JACGTP010001113.1:0-12986 GCA_023678845.1 Mischocyttarus mexicanus
AATACTAAACAAAAAGAAAGTTAATTAAATATATAATTTTTTTTATTTATATATAAATAATGAATAAATAAATTTTCTAAGGATCCCCTAGAAGCTTGGGGCCAAGTTTGATTTATGTGCCAAAAACGAACGAGGATAATAAATCTTGGCAATGTTCCATCAAAGTGTCAATTATACTTTATTCTCGTTTATTTAATTAGCCAAAAAATAATTACAAGATCAAATATTAATATCTCGGATTGAATTATCGTATTTGGTAAATTAAAAAATAAAAAAATCAAATACAAGGCTCACCTTTTTGTCACCGCCACTCGGCGTGTATTTTTCATTCTTGGCAGCGATCTTAGGTTGTGCCTTGCTGAAATCCAACTTTCTGTTCTCTATTTTAACCTTTCCACCGCCCGGTTTGTAACTGGCGTTATCCAATGAACCGATTTTCGATCTAATCGTTTTCAAATTCGGCGAGGGTGCCGCACCAACTTGGACCTTATTCATTGGCAATTCTGCATCGTTAGAAAACAAAAGAAATATTTTCTCAATGACAGTAGGTTTTAATAAATTGTTCATTATCGAGGATTATTTTGTTGAGAATTTCATCATAAACTTGACTTACTCTTTTTATCTAAACTTCCTGTAGACGACGGTGTCTCTGGAGTTTTTGGCAATGATTTGCTAGATTTGCTAGGGGATTTAGTCGGCGAACCAGCTGTTGATCTTTTATCGCTCTCTTTGGATTTTGACGGTGATTTTTTTGTTGGCGAATCCGCTACTCCATTCGTAGTTGGTGACTGTAAATGATAAAACAATACATGTGATATTAATACTTACATAATATATTGTTTTTTCCATTAAAAAAAAAAAAGGTTTGTATACTTACAACGGTATGCTGGCTCAAATCGTTACTAGCACTGTCATTTTCGGTCTCTGCGAAAATAAATAAAATGCATACGTGTTAGAAAATAAGGTTTATGAATTTTCTATTTTTTTGATTTAGCAAAAAATCCGAAGCAAAATATTCGTCGATACCCGGTAACGATTAAAATCAAAAAATATATTCAAAATAAAATTATTTATATATATATATATATTTATATATTTATATATTTATATATATGTATACTTATAGAAGCATAATAATAAGTGTGAGAAAAATAAAGCGTATCTAATTAAAAAATGTCATTGCCGGTTTTGGGTAATAATATAAATAGCAAATGATATTAATAACATCTTTGAAAGATAATTCGAGGAGTGCAAGTAACGTGTTAAACTTTGTTTTATGTTGCAATTGGCAAAACCTTTTTTTCGTTTCTCGCTCTGTAGTTTAATGGGTGTTTGCGCACGTCTCGGTTTTCCGGTAGGCGTTGTCGGTTTCGAAGTTTCCCGAGAAGACGTTTCCGTTTTTTCCTCCACGCTATCGTCCTTCTTGATGATCGAATCCTCCGCGAAAGTAGTTTTTTTCTTTTCACCCTCGGAAGGTTTTATACTGATAGCTGATTTAGGTGATTTCGGAGAACCGGGAGAAGAAAGGGATCTCCTTTGTCCATTATCAAAACCTTTAACACTTTCTTGAGGTGACTTTGGTGGTGTTGGTAAGGATTCTGGCAAGGACAATTTTTCTTGAACTTCCGAAGAGGGAGATCTCGATGATACAATAGCTTTTTCTGAATTAGAATCTTTCGATAAAGCTGAGGTAGGTCTGCTAGGTTTTTCTAGATTCAAACTTTCCGATTTATTTTCGGTTTGTACGTCAACAACGGTTGGAGTTGAGGCTCTAGAAATGTCGGATGATTTTGATGGTGTTTTAGAATCCTGTTCGAGGTTTAGCATCGTTAAATTATTCGAAGGACTCGTAGTTAATTTTCTTTTATCATCCATCACGACATCGGGAGTGGGAGATTGAGCTGATGATGAGGGCAAGGATGGTACAGGGGATGAAGATTTAGAAGAAGTTTTAGGTCTCTGTTCTTCCACAGATTGAACATTCGAATCATTTAAAGTATCCTTGGAATTGTCATCTTCTTTCTTCGTGTCAGGGGATGGAGACTTC
The DNA here is from genome assembly GCA_023678845.1 of Mischocyttarus mexicanus. Classification (NCBI taxonomy): domain Eukaryota; kingdom Metazoa; phylum Arthropoda; class Insecta; order Hymenoptera; family Vespidae; genus Mischocyttarus; species Mischocyttarus mexicanus. The sequence goes on from JACGTP010001113.1 coordinate 2,048, forward strand.
GATGGTGTTTTGGATGTTTCGTCAGAATTGTTAATAGGCGTTGGAATATTCGAAGGACTTCTAACTGTTGGAGTTAGTAATTTGTTTTCTTTTATAATATCAGGTGATGGTGACTTTGTTGGTGTTCTCGATATTTGATCAACGTTTTGTGGAGTCAAATTACTCGAAAGATTTTCCTCATTTATTAATTTTCCTTCAATTTTATCTTTGCTCGGTGTTATCGATTCGGTTTTATCATTCTGACCTGCAGAATGTACGGTTTGTGATTGAGGAGTAGCAGAAGGACACTTTACAGGACTATCCTTCTCTTTCGGTATTACTTCGTCGACTTTATCTTTATCAATTTTCTTTTCCTTAGATTCGTCTTCCACTTTATCACTACTCTTACTTTCATTAATTTTCATTTCAACGACCGTGGTACGCTCATTTTTCGTTTCATCCATTTTATCTTCCAATTTGCTAGATGCAGGCCTACTGCTGGAAGATTCCTTCTTTTCTTCCTTTTTATCCTCGATCGAATCATTTTTATTCGAAGTTTTATCTTCCGATTTAATTAACGAAGATCTACTCGAAGTTTCTTTATCATCCGGCTGTTCGTTATCGTTACCAGGAACAATTATTGGTTCGGTTGATTTTTTCTCCGATTTAGTATCGATCGTAGCTGTACCTGGCCGAGTAACTGATTTAGTAACGTTATCCTCGATTATTTTTTCTATTTTTGGAGACACGGAAGAATCCAATAGGGATTCCTTGCTACGGTCAGTGTTCCCATTTCTTTGCGGTGATTTGTCTTTATTCGAAGATAAATTGTCATTTGGGCGTGGTGACTTATCACTCTCGGATACCGTTCTACCATTTTGCTTAGGTGATTTTTCGGTATCCATAACAACGTCGTCATCGTCGTCATCGTTTTCACCGCTACTGCGAACGTCAGTTTTCTTTTTTTGAATAGAATTCTCTCGAACAAGATCGCTCTTCTCTTCGTCCAAGTCAGGCATTTTTTCTATTATTATACGAGGACGTAGAGATTGTTTGTTCTCCTTATTGGATAATTGACACGGTCTTGGTGTGTTTAAGGACGGATCATTCCTCGGTCTTTGATGTACCGAGTTTACAAGTGGTCTCGGTGAATTGAAATTTTGCGCTTGTGGTTGATTTGTGCTTCCAGACGATGCAGACGAATTCAAGATCCTTTTTTCAGTTCTCTGTTCAGTGACGTTTCTTTGATTCTGTTGTATTTGATTGAAATTAGGTCTGGGTCCTACTACCGGTTGTTGAACAACCGGAGGTGGTCCTCCGCTCGTTGGATTCGCTACTCTGATTCCAGGGGCCCCAGGGAATCTTGGATTTTGAGGATTTTGAGGATTTTGAGGATTTTGAGGACTTTGAGGTATTGGTACTGGGTTTTGTCTATTTTGTATTTGTCTGGGTGAATTCACTGGGTTTCCAGGAGGATGATGCACTTGGTTGTTTCCAGGAGGCCTCGGTGAAAGCCCGTGTGGTCGAAGTTGTACGGGTTGTTGGTTCGATTTAGATTGGTTTATTGATGAATGATTTTCTAAACCGTAATTAGGGTGTTGCGATTGTGGTCCTGTAGGACGGTTAGCTCCTATAGGGCCATTATTTACTGGATATCTTGGAAATCCAGTAGGAGTTACTTGGGGTCTTGCTTGAAAGCCTTGCGATAGTGGTGCACTCTGCTTTACCTACGAGAAAGAACGTTTCATCTCGCATTTACTCCAAACTCTAACTTCCCGATTTGGATATTTGGGAATGCAAACATCTGTTTGATATTCTTGGAAGAACTCTCCCAACTTCCTCACAGATATCTTTTTTCCTAATGTTAAAAGTTTTTAAACTGATGCTCCAACTAGATTATGTTTATCTGTAATTACGTAAATTAAATATGTTCTTTCCTATTAGATTTATTATCTGGTTTTTAATATAGATAGAATTTAAAAAGAAATACAATTATTTGAAGTTTCGTATAGAGGAAACAATTGACTAACATAAGTCTAATTACGTTTGAAATATCTCTAACGAGTATATGAACTTTGGAGATATCTTAAGCCTTTTGAATATTGGGCTTTCGCATGTTCCACATCACGTACATCATGCACGTATCCTTATACGGTAAAAAGGGTAAACGCACCCCACGTATTCACTCGAACGTGCATGCTGCTCCTTAATACCGTAAGTTTGCCCTTCCTTCGTTTCATATATACAAGAGTCTGGCGAATCTGTTCCCCCATTTTTAAGGCCCTGTTATTTTAGCATAACAATCGTCGCCAGTTGTTGTACTCCTAAGTATTTCGTTTCTCATTCTGTGTATTTCTATTTTCTCTCTTTTCTCCCCTCAACTAATAAGAACGAGTGTGGCGAATTTCTATTGTGCACTAGTCGCGTTTTTTCAAAGCTACGAAATAATAATTATGAATTTTAAATTAGGGTTATTAAGAAATAAATATAAAGTTATTCTAAAAGCAAAAAACACAGATACACCTTTCAAAAGATTCATTATATGTAACATAATTTATCAGAAACGTAATATCTGGTACGTGTTGGATTGAACTATAGTAAATGCTAAATCTTGCATTATAAACCTAGATAATTCTGTTCATCGCATGTAAAAGGATTTTATCTGTTTGACTATAGATATATCCAGTTAATCCATCAACTATTTCAAAAGGATATTTTACACGGCACCGAAATTGGTAATTGGTAGGAAGTCAAGAAAACTCCCTTCTTAAGGAAGGGCACATAGATGTTAGGTTGTGCAAAACATTGAAATTTGGATATGCGATATCGTCCCTGGGCTCATCGATCTCTCGATAATGCGAGACGACGGTGACGTCTCGAGAAACATTTCCACGGTACTACCTGCCACCGGATAGCTTAACTTTCCTCTAACCGTTCGTTATGGGATCGAACCACGAATGACTTTAGTCCAGATACATTACTATCGATATCACATCACGGTTCCTCGAGGCCTCTTTTAACTTGGCGTGACTCGAGAAAACCCCTTTTTTTCTTCTTCAATCCTACATACACACACACACACACACTCACACAACAACACGTATTTTTTTTTACTTTTCGTTTAGTTAGAATTACTCCTTGCCAAAAGTTTACGGCATGTTTTCCCTGTTTTTAGTTCCGATTGTTATTTACGATACCGGTTCCAACAAAAGCTACAGTTTTTTTTTCTTTGCAAAGCCTCTTAAGGCGAATAACGTTTAGACATTTCCATTGAACTAATTCTTAAGAAGAATTTTTATATACAAGAAAGATCTTGGCTGTAACGTTTAAAATCATTCTGGATAATTAGATTGTCTCGTTCAACGTTATTTATGATCACCTGATGAAAATAAATAAAAAAAAACACGAATTACAATTAAAATGTCGTATTTTTAAATAAATAATATTGCAGTCAAGTTCTCATCTATGTGTGGTTGGAATGATTTGTTTTGGTATTTTTTAAACATTGCAATTTGATGATTGTCTTTTTATTTGTTTGTTTGTCTGTCTGTTTTTTTTTTGCTTCTGCTTACCGTACTCGGACCGCGAACCAAAGCCGCATTGTTAGTTGTTGTTTCTTGCGGATCCATTGTTGTTAAGTTCGTAATATTTCTGTTGTGTTAACTGACACTTTTTAGATCGATTAGTTCATCTCGTAGCTTCTGACAAAATGGTCCTCCATGGAACCTGTTGCGTATCAACCAACAGTCACTTTAATTTGACTGTGAATAAAGTCTCAACGTGCACGATACCCAATATAACGTGACGGCTACATTTTGAATCATGATTATAGTCGGTGTAGTGCAGAAACAAGATACGTTGTTCCAGTTTGTGATATCGAAAGCCTAACTTTTACCAGCGTGTATCAAAATAATATTGTTTTAACGAGATTTTTATTCAGTTTTCTTCTACTGGAGGATTCTTCCAAGTAGATTAAATACTATCTTTAGATTTCTCATTTCTTAAATAACATTATTTTCATTTATTCTAATCGAAATGACCTAATCGATCTCTTGGAAGATTCCTATACTTTTCGTGTATCGTATGATACCATCGCGTAAGTTTGTAAGTTTTCGTGCACAAAAGCCTTGGATACTTCAAATCTCGCAAGTACTGTGAATAATTCACGGTAATCAGGTACACGGTTATATACCTGACATCTACAGGCGCCTACTTTGATATGTACCTACAATGCGTGCAACGAGTGTAACCTTCAATTATAAATTACCTCGACGCATTATCTACGTGTCTTTTATCATTATTACGTGCTTATTACGTTTTACAAGGTTCTTGTGAGATCATAGTATCAATTAAATACGATATTTACGTGCTTTTCCTATTCCTAGACTGTTTTTTTTTTTATTGTTGTTGTTATAGGTGATACTGTATTGGCTTGGTGGAAAACAAATGTCGGACTTTCCCATTGAATCGTGGCCAAAAATCCGACATTTGTTTTCCACCAAGCCAATACAGTATCACCTATAACAACAACAATAAAAAAAAAAACAGTCTAGGAATAGGAAAAGCACGTAAATATCGTATTTAATTGATACTATGATCTCACAAGAACCTTGTAAAACGTAATAAGCACGTAATAATGATAAAAGACACGTAGATAATGCGTCGAGGTAATTTATAATTGAAGGTTACACTCGTTGCACGCATTGTAGGTACATATCAAAGTAGGCGCCTGTAGATGTCAGGTATATAACCGTGTACCTGATTACCGTGAATTATTCACAGTACTTGCGAGATTTGAAGTATCCAAGGCTTTTGTGCACGAAAACTTACAAACTTACGCGATGGTATCATACGATACACGAAAAGTATAGGAATCTTCCAAGAGATCGATTAGGTCATTTCGATTAGAATAAATGAAAATAATGTTATTTAAGAAATGAGAAATCTAAAGATAGTATTTAATCTACTTGGAAGAATCCTCCAGTAGAAGAAAACTGAATAAAAATCTCGTTAAAACAATATTATTTTGATACACGCTGGTAAAAGTTAGGCTTTCGATATCACAAACTGGAACAACGTATCTTGTTTCTGCACTACACCGACTATAATCATGATTCAAAATGTAGCCGTCACGTTATATTGGGTATCGTGCACGTTGAGACTTTATTCACAGTCAAATTAAAGTGACTGTTGGTTGATACGCAACAGGTTCCATGGAGGACCATTTTGTCAGAAGCTACGAGATGAACTAATCGATCTAAAAAGTGTCAGTTAACACAACAGAAATATTACGAACTTAACAACAATGGATCCGCAAGAAACAACAACTAACAATGCGGCTTTGGTTCGCGGTCCGAGTACGGTAAGCAGAAGCAAAAAAAAAACAGACAGACAAACAAACAAATAAAAAGACAATCATCAAATTGCAATGTTTAAAAAATACCAAAACAAATCATTCCAACCACACATAGATGAGAACTTGACTGCAATATTATTTATTTAAAAATACGACATTTTAATTGTAATTCGTGTTTTTTTTTATTTATTTTCATCAGGTGATCATAAATAACGTTGAACGAGACAATCTAATTATCCAGAATGATTTTAAACGTTACAGCCAAGATCTTTCTTGTATATAAAAATTCTTCTTAAGAATTAGTTCAATGGAAATGTCTAAACGTTATTCGCCTTAAGAGGCTTTGCAAAGAAAAAAAAACTGTAGCTTTTGTTGGAACCGGTATCGTAAATAACAATCGGAACTAAAAACAGGGAAAACATGCCGTAAACTTTTGGCAAGGAGTAATTCTAACTAAACGAAAAGTAAAAAAAAATACGTGTTGTTGTGTGAGTGTGTGTGTGTGTGTGTATGTAGGATTGAAGAAGAAAAAAAGGGGTTTTCTCGAGTCACGCCAAGTTAAAAGAGGCCTCGAGGAACCGTGATGTGATATCGATAGTAATGTATCTGGACTAAAGTCATTCGTGGTTCGATCCCATAACGAACGGTTAGAGGAAAGTTAAGCTATCCGGTGGCAGGTAGTACCGTGGAAATGTTTCTCGAGACGTCACCGTCGTCTCGCATTATCGAGAGATCGATGAGCCCAGGGACGATATCGCATATCCAAATTTCAATGTTTTGCACAACCTAACATCTATGTGCCCTTCCTTAAGAAGGGAGTTTTCTTGACTTCCTACCAATTACCAATTTCGGTGCCGTGTAAAATATCCTTTTGAAATAGTTGATGGATTAACTGGATATATCTATAGTCAAACAGATAAAATCCTTTTACATGCGATGAACAGAATTATCTAGGTTTATAATGCAAGATTTAGCATTTACTATAGTTCAATCCAACACGTACCAGATATTACGTTTCTGATAAATTATGTTACATATAATGAATCTTTTGAAAGGTGTATCTGTGTTTTTTGCTTTTAGAATAACTTTATATTTATTTCTTAATAACCCTAATTTAAAATTCATAATTATTATTTCGTAGCTTTGAAAAAACGCGACTAGTGCACAATAGAAATTCGCCACACTCGTTCTTATTAGTTGAGGGGAGAAAAGAGAGAAAATAGAAATACACAGAATGAGAAACGAAATACTTAGGAGTACAACAACTGGCGACGATTGTTATGCTAAAATAACAGGGCCTTAAAAATGGGGGAACAGATTCGCCAGACTCTTGTATATATGAAACGAAGGAAGGGCAAACTTACGGTATTAAGGAGCAGCATGCACGTTCGAGTGAATACGTGGGGTGCGTTTACCCTTTTTACCGTATAAGGATACGTGCATGATGTACGTGATGTGGAACATGCGAAAGCCCAATATTCAAAAGGCTTAAGATATCTCCAAAGTTCATATACTCGTTAGAGATATTTCAAACGTAATTAGACTTATGTTAGTCAATTGTTTCCTCTATACGAAACTTCAAATAATTGTATTTCTTTTTAAATTCTATCTATATTAAAAACCAGATAATAAATCTAATAGGAAAGAACATATTTAATTTACGTAATTACAGATAAACATAATCTAGTTGGAGCATCAGTTTAAAAACTTTTAACATTAGGAAAAAAGATATCTGTGAGGAAGTTGGGAGAGTTCTTCCAAGAATATCAAACAGATGTTTGCATTCCCAAATATCCAAATCGGGAAGTTAGAGTTTGGAGTAAATGCGAGATGAAACGTTCTTTCTCGTAGGTAAAGCAGAGTGCACCACTATCGCAAGGCTTTCAAGCAAGACCCCAAGTAACTCCTACTGGATTTCCAAGATATCCAGTAAATAATGGCCCTATAGGAGCTAACCGTCCTACAGGACCACAATCGCAACACCCTAATTACGGTTTAGAAAATCATTCATCAATAAACCAATCTAAATCGAACCAACAACCCGTACAACTTCGACCACACGGGCTTTCACCGAGGCCTCCTGGAAACAACCAAGTGCATCATCCTCCTGGAAACCCAGTGAATTCACCCAGACAAATACAAAATAGACAAAACCCAGTACCAATACCTCAAAGTCCTCAAAATCCTCAAAATCCTCAAAATCCTCAAAATCCAAGATTCCCTGGGGCCCCTGGAATCAGAGTAGCGAATCCAACGAGCGGAGGACCACCTCCGGTTGTTCAACAACCGGTAGTAGGACCCAGACCTAATTTCAATCAAATACAACAGAATCAAAGAAACGTCACTGAACAGAGAACTGAAAAAAGGATCTTGAATTCGTCTGCATCGTCTGGAAGCACAAATCAACCACAAGCGCAAAATTTCAATTCACCGAGACCACTTGTAAACTCGGTACATCAAAGACCGAGGAATGATCCGTCCTTAAACACACCAAGACCGTGTCAATTATCCAATAAGGAGAACAAACAATCTCTACGTCCTCGTATAATAATAGAAAAAATGCCTGACTTGGACGAAGAGAAGAGCGATCTTGTTCGAGAGAATTCTATTCAAAAAAAGAAAACTGACGTTCGCAGTAGCGGTGAAAACGATGACGACGATGACGACGTTGTTATGGATACCGAAAAATCACCTAAGCAAAATGGTAGAACGGTATCCGAGAGTGATAAGTCACCACGCCCAAATGACAATTTATCTTCGAATAAAGACAAATCACCGCAAAGAAATGGGAACACTGACCGTAGCAAGGAATCCCTATTGGATTCTTCCGTGTCTCCAAAAATAGAAAAAATAATCGAGGATAACGTTACTAAATCAGTTACTCGGCCAGGTACAGCTACGATCGATACTAAATCGGAGAAAAAATCAACCGAACCAATAATTGTTCCTGGTAACGATAACGAACAGCCGGATGATAAAGAAACTTCGAGTAGATCTTCGTTAATTAAATCGGAAGATAAAACTTCGAATAAAAATGATTCGATCGAGGATAAAAAGGAAGAAAAGAAGGAATCTTCCAGCAGTAGGCCTGCATCTAGCAAATTGGAAGATAAAATGGATGAAACGAAAAATGAGCGTACCACGGTCGTTGAAATGAAAATTAATGAAAGTAAGAGTAGTGATAAAGTGGAAGACGAATCTAAGGAAAAGAAAATTGATAAAGATAAAGTCGACGAAGTAATACCGAAAGAGAAGGATAGTCCTGTAAAGTGTCCTTCTGCTACTCCTCAATCACAAACCGTACATTCTGCAGGTCAGAATGATAAAACCGAATCGATAACACCGAGCAAAGATAAAATTGAAGGAAAATTAATAAATGAGGAAAATCTTTCGAGTAATTTGACTCCACAAAACGTTGATCAAATATCGAGAACACCAACAAAGTCACCATCACCTGATATTATAAAAGAAAACAAATTACTAACTCCAACAGTTAGAAGTCCTTCGAATATTCCAACGCCTATTAACAATTCTGACGAAACATCCAAAACACCATCGAAGTCTCCATCCCCTGACACGAAGAAAGAAGATGACAATTCCAAGGATACTTTAAATGATTCGAATGTTCAATCTGTGGAAGAACAGAGACCTAAAACTTCTTCTAAATCTTCATCCCCTGTACCATCCTTGCCCTCATCATCAGCTCAATCTCCCACTCCCGATGTCGTGATGGATGATAAAAGAAAATTAACTACGAGTCCTTCGAATAATTTAACGATGCTAAACCTCGAACAGGATTCTAAAACACCATCAAAATCATCCGACATTTCTAGAGCCTCAACTCCAACCGTTGTTGACGTACAAACCGAAAATAAATCGGAAAGTTTGAATCTAGAAAAACCTAGCAGACCTACCTCAGCTTTATCGAAAGATTCTAATTCAGAAAAAGCTATTGTATCATCGAGATCTCCCTCTTCGGAAGTTCAAGAAAAATTGTCCTTGCCAGAATCCTTACCAACACCACCAAAGTCACCTCAAGAAAGTGTTAAAGGTTTTGATAATGGACAAAGGAGATCCCTTTCTTCTCCCGGTTCTCCGAAATCACCTAAATCAGCTATCAGTATAAAACCTTCCGAGGGTGAAAAGAAAAAAACTACTTTCGCGGAGGATTCGATCATCAAGAAGGACGATAGCGTGGAGGAAAAAACGGAAACGTCTTCTCGGGAAACTTCGAAACCGACAACGCCTACCGGAAAACCGAGACGTGCGCAAACACCCATTAAACTACAGAGCGAGAAACGAAAAAAAGGTTTTGCCAATTGCAACATAAAACAAAGTTTAACACGTTACTTGCACTCCTCGAATTATCTTTCAAAGATGTTATTAATATCATTTGCTATTTATATTATTACCCAAAACCGGCAATGACATTTTTTAATTAGATACGCTTTATTTTTCTCACACTTATTATTATGCTTCTATAAGTATACATATATATAAATATATAAATATATAAATATATATATATATATAAATAATTTTATTTTGAATATATTTTTTGATTTTAATCGTTACCGGGTATCGACGAATATTTTGCTTCGGATTTTTTGCTAAATCAAAAAAATAGAAAATTCATAAACCTTATTTTCTAACACGTATGCATTTTATTTATTTTCGCAGAGACCGAAAATGACAGTGCTAGTAACGATTTGAGCCAGCATACCGTTGTAAGTATACAAACCTTTTTTTTTTTTAATGGAAAAAACAATATATTATGTAAGTATTAATATCACATGTATTGTTTTATCATTTACAGTCACCAACTACGAATGGAGTAGCGGATTCGCCAACAAAAAAATCACCGTCAAAATCCAAAGAGAGCGATAAAAGATCAACAGCTGGTTCGCCGACTAAATCCCCTAGCAAATCTAGCAAATCATTGCCAAAAACTCCAGAGACACCGTCGTCTACAGGAAGTTTAGATAAAAAGAGTAAGTCAAGTTTATGATGAAATTCTCAACAAAATAATCCTCGATAATGAACAATTTATTAAAACCTACTGTCATTGAGAAAATATTTCTTTTGTTTTCTAACGATGCAGAATTGCCAATGAATAAGGTCCAAGTTGGTGCGGCACCCTCGCCGAATTTGAAAACGATTAGATCGAAAATCGGTTCATTGGATAACGCCAGTTACAAACCGGGCGGTGGAAAGGTTAAAATAGAGAACAGAAAGTTGGATTTCAGCAAGGCACAACCTAAGATCGCTGCCAAGAATGAAAAATACACGCCGAGTGGCGGTGACAAAAAGGTGAGCCTTGTATTTGATTTTTTTATTTTTTAATTTACCAAATACGATAATTCAATCCGAGATATTAATATTTGATCTTGTAATTATTTTTTGGCTAATTAAATAAACGAGAATAAAGTATAATTGACACTTTGATGGAACATTGCCAAGATTTATTATCCTCGTTCGTTTTTGGCACATAAATCAAACTTGGCCCCAAGCTTCTAGGGGATCCTTAGAAAATTTATTTATTCATTATTTATATATAAATAAAAAAAATTATATATTTAATTAACTTTCTTTTTGTTTAGTATT
>JACGTP010001114.1:0-12519 GCA_023678845.1 Mischocyttarus mexicanus
CAAGTGATATGCATATGTGTACGAGTGTGTGCAGTGCTAAAAAGGGATAAGTGCATATATGGATACATAAACTAATGGATATATGGACAAAATACATCTAAATGTAAGCTGACCGTAATATTTTACCTTTTTATTATTTCATCTCCGTTTTTTTTTACGTATTGTTTTCAGAATTTTGTTCTTTTACACGATCGGCATTTACAGAAAAACTATTGCAATTTGGTTTATCGTTTCTTTTTAACATTATAGGAAATTTTATAAGGAACGAATTATTTTTAGTATATGTTTTACCAAAAATTATTAGTTTCCGAGATATAATCTAAGATTTACGGGAAAACACGATTTGTTTGTGGTTTTTTTCATATCTTGATTTTTCATGAAAAATGCACACATTTCTCGGCATACACATAATGCACATCTTTATGTAGACCACATTCTCGACCTTTTAAATTTTTTTTCTATCAGGTTGGATCTATTTTGAGCTTAAAATCAGACTAGATTGACTCAACTATTTTACATTATTAGATAAATATTTTATTTATTAAACATGTTTCATTATCTTCAAAATTATTTTTATCTTGATACAAAAATTTCGTAGACACACCGTATATATACATTAGGTTTTTGAATATATTTTGATAACAGAAGTATAACAGATTTGTAGATTGAAAGATCTGACAAGAAATAAACCTTTTCGATTTGAAATGGGATATTTCGTATCAAAAAATTGACGTCAACATTATTTTGATGGAAATCGATGTAGTAATATCGAACTCTCTCTAACCTCCCTCCCCTCTTCATTTCACCATACTCCCTCTCTCTTCTTCCTTCTATCTGCGATTCGTTTCTGTTACCAACACAAGTACAACGTCGATGATTTTATCGCGCTTATCGTACGCAAGCATAAGGGAAGATTTACACCCTTTCCCTACCATGATACCACTGCGACATGCAACCTAATGCAAAACCGAAATCAGCTACGCTCTCGGTTCTATCAAAATTCACCGTACCAAGCTTCCGGCATACACTCATACTCATACGAACACATGCATGTATAATTCCATACTGTACTACATAGTCTTCTCTCTTTTTACATCAAAGAAACGCGTATATTTCGAGATAAAAAAGACAACAAAATTGATCGTCAAAGTTCAAAACGATAGTTTTAATAAAATCTACAAAAATTAATCATTTTATTGTTATTTTAGGATAAACTAAAGTATCGTTCTTTTATCTTCGCTATGAGGATTTCGTAAAAACAATAACAACGAATGACGTGAATTTATTACTTAATCTTGTCCATCAAATTTAAAAATTCGACTTTCTTTTGCTTAGAAAAAAATACCTGACAGTTGTAACTTTTTTTTTTCTTTCGTATAAATTTAATAATATAACAAAGAATTATAAAAATAGGTCGAATTGTTTAGGGATGATAATGAAAGTTGAGTTGTAGTATTAATTTATAACCAAAAAAAAAAACAAGAACAAATGTCGATGCAAGCAAATGATAAAACGAATCGAAAGATTTGAGAAAGTAGAATGTTTCGTGTCATTAAGAGAAATGATTTTGCAGTTGGTTATTCCTGTGCATTATTTTACCGATAAGAAAAACAAGACGGTGAGAAAAGGGATATGTTAAAATCTTACATTTAGATTCAAATGTTGTATATAATTTTTGAGATATCAGGAAACGATATTTCTATTTTTGTTAAAGTTTCACCCTAATTCGATGTTAAAAGAAAACTTACCAGCACGAGGCAACGGAGTAATTTGAATAATGAGAATTCGTGTTTCACGTAGCTGCATGGTTCAAATTTAACGATAACAGTTGACATAACATTAGGATACTTAAAAATATAGTTCTGTGAATAATAAAATTGTAATCGTGTCGGTTAGATATTTATTTTATCTATCTATTTATGTAATTTAAATCTTAAAACACAATTTTGTACAAAATATTTCCAAAATATTTCACTTTCTATTCGAAGAATATGAAATAAATGGATTGGAATATTTAATTTTGGGCCAATTTATCTCCTCCAACTTCTATAACAAATCATTTGCAAATTAATGTAGCGTAATAGAAAGTAATTTATTAAAGTTATCCTAGAACATTGCATAGATATTCATATCTCGTCCTGTAATTAGACACAGAAATGAATCCAAAGTTCAAAGTTTTGAAATTATTTTTAATATTCATTTCAATCCTTTCCCGTACTTCAACGAGCCTGACTTGGCATGAAGATTTTGGCCTAAAAATAAATATTACGAGCCATGGTTTCGTCAGGATTTCGTCAGGGTTTCGTCAGGGTTGTGTTTCAGACCCAAGGAATTAAAATCATCCCAAAAAGAAAACACTATTTTGCTAAAATATTTTCACAGAGTGATGACTAAAATTTTTTGGTCTTTTTTATTAAAATATAGAATTTTATTACAAAAATTATCTTGGAAGAACGTGATTTGTTTTGTTTAGTAAAATCAATGTCCAAAATTTTACATCTCGTACCACACGTGTGCAAAAATATTCGTGAATAAAATTAAATAAAATAATAATAATAATAATAATAATTAGATAAATTTATATAATTTTATAAGAAGAATCTCGTGTATATTAGTGGATGAATATACGAACCTATAGAAAGGGTATAAAATAGGAAAAAAAGGGCCACGTACTAATTACGATGAAAGCCGTTGGTGGTTCTTCGATATCGAGGACCCTATATCAACGGGCCATCGAATTTAGTATCGAGTCCAGAACGATGTTATTGAAGAGACACGCTTTCCACCAACCACTTCTTTTCCTCTCTTCCTCTCTTCCATTTTCCCTTCTCTTCTCTCTCTCACACACTCACTCACTTTCCATCCCAATTTCTATCAACCTTCGCACCCTTTACGAATAGTCCACTGAGCTTTCCGAACCAACTCTTTTCACTTTTCATTCGTGGGCACGGGACTTGCAACGAGAAAAAGAGAGAGAAGGAAAGAAAAAAAAAACCCCTTTGGAAAAATTGGGTCGGGAAAAACGCGAGTGAACGTCCTTTGATACCACGTAGTTGGTACTCCATTCGAATAATTATGCCTTTTGTATCTCCCCCTCTCCCCACACCCACCATCATCCTTTCTTCTTCATTCACCCTTCACCCCTCTCATTCTCTCTCTCTCTCTCTCTTTCTTTCTTTTTTTACTATTTCCTTTTATTTCTTTTCTTTTCTTCTCGCTAGTTCTCTCCTATTGTTTTGTATTTTGCACCACATATGAATGCATGTATGTGTGTATGTATGTATGTATGCATGCACGTGTAACCGTATGATCAATCAACGAGACGAACAAGTCCAATTGTGGCATTTGTACTATTTCGAAAAGGTTCTATTTTAAAAACAACATGTTTTCTACAAGTTACACATTAGACTTTTTGATACTTTGATAACTTTTCTGTACCTTCTTCGAATCAATAGGATTTGTAGGATGATTTAATATCGCCAATAAATATGAACCTTTACATTTGATTATACAAAACAAGATTGCTATTGTTAAATGTCGATTATTTAGTTCTTAGTTTGGTTTCTAAGGGCTTTTTCTGAAAGTATAGTAAATTCGTCAAATAGGTTCGGTTATCTTCGCATAAGCATCGGTTTTCGCTCGGAACTAAAAGGGATAATGTATGAAATAAAGATGAGTAAACAGTAAACTCAATATTATTACCATTCGGTTAAAGTAAACTTGAACGAAGAAAATGCTTGTAGTGTAAGGGAAGAGGAAGAAAAAGGGATTAGGGTCAAAGTAAAGGAGAATACACGGAATTGGAATAAATTTTGACCTAACTCTCGGAATGGATGGCACACTCGTGGCCGATCAATTTAAATGTTACTGGACCGCGATAAAACGTAACGAAAAAGGAAGATACAGTCGAACGGAAACAAAAAGAGAATGACTAAAAGAGAGACGGTGAGAGAGAGTCGAATCGTGAGGGAATGGGGGTTAGGGGGAGCGAAGAGAGAGAATTCGTAGAAGAAGAAAGAGGGACGAGTTTAAATCCACGCGAGAATCCCACCGGTGTATGAAAAAGACAGAGAAAAGAGTGGCAGAGGGTTACGACAAGGGTAATCGAGAGGGAGGGGTGGTGAAGGATTGGTGGAGGAGGAGGAGGGTGAGAAAGGAAGAGGATCGAATATATTGCGAGTGCCTGTTACGGACGCTTTCAGAGCTTTTGTGAATTGGCGCGTGTTTACCACGCTCGACCGAAAAAAGCTCACTCTTGCGCGCACACACACACTCACATACAAACACAGATACACACTTAACACATTCTTGATCGAGAAACAACGACAGGGAGAGAGAAAGAGAGAAAAGGAGACTCGTCTTTTTACGTTTAACGCAAAATACGAATTTCTATTTTTATTATTTAGTTTTATTTATTGGAATTTTCTTCTTCTTCTTCTTCTTGCTTTTTGGTTTTTGTTTTTTTGTTTTACAGACGGTTGGATGAAATAAATTTCTACACGCGTAGTATACGAAAACATAGCGTATTTGATTTATTATTTATCTTCATTTCTTCGTACTTGTTTTATGTTTTTTTTTTTAAACGAGGGTGAAACGCGTAGACGCGAAAGAAATTGAATACGAAGAAATATTATGAATTTTTGATATCTCTTTTACCTGGGAGAATAATTTTGATGCTTGGGTAAAACGTTGATTAGAAACTTTATTAATTGGGGGGAAGTGATTAACTGCAAATGGGGTTGAGTTGTATGGAAAGGAATATTTCATAAATAAAAGATTTAATCGTCGTCGAGGAATTTCTACAATTTTTTGTTAAAATCATCGCACTGTGAGTGAAAATTATTTCTTTATGGTATTTATTCTTTCATAAGGTTATTTTTAAATAATATCTTTTATAGATTTGTTTCTTAGTTTTCCTATGAAGATCAATCGATTCAGATTTTGAAATGAACCGATTCGATCGAGTAAAAGGAAAATTGAAAAAGAATTTCGATTTCGTTTAAGAGATAAAAATAAAAATGAACAGGGTGATGGCAAAAAGATTGAGAAAAAGGATTTCGCACAGTTTCCTGTCTAACACACGTTCACACACACACACACACAAGTTCACTCACAGTTATAATATATATATATAATATAATAAATGTGAAACTGGAAAGGATAAGGAAGTCTGCAGATATCGGGTCTCTGAAGGATTTTCTGATAACACTTTGAGGTCTTTGAAGTGAATCCGTTACTCGAGTTAAGAGAGTGGAACGAACGATCGCGAGTGGATTTAACAAGTGGATTCTTCTAACGAATTTAATTAAACGCATTTCGTCCTTGTACATTCGAAACCGTTCTGGATTATTCCGAATATCCTTTGGAAAGATTTCTAACGACCGGATAATTATATTTCTACGTGAATTAGGCTAAGCTGGCATTTATTGAAAAGTTAGGAAATGAAATTTATCGACCGAGTTACTTTACAAGTATCTAAATTATTATCAAGTTGGAATATAACCCAAAGGGTAAATTGGGGGACAAAGAATTAGATTCAAGTTTGATAATTTATTTTTTACGATTAAGTATTTATATTACACGAATATTAAATCTAGGAAAATTCATAATTAGAATTTAGAAAATTAGGAATGTGTAGAATGGATGATAACGGTGAAGTACGAATAGTTGGAATGAATGAATCCAAATCCATTTATACAGAGCCAATAATAAAATTGAAATAAATAAATTTTCTGTCATTAAAATGTTCAAAGAGTAAATTAATTTAAGAATTATTTAACAGAGTTATTGGCACAATTTAGCATAAATGAAATTAGATTTATTGTACGAGTGTTTAAAAATATTAGATCAAATAGGTGGGATAAATGAATCCAAATCCATTTACACAGAGCCAATAAAATTTAAATAAATAAATAATTATTTTTCTTTTTGTCGTTGAAATATTCAAAAAGGAGAGTTAATTAGTTTAAGAATTATTTAACAGAGTTATTGACACAATTTGGCCTAAATAAAATTAGATTTATTGTACGAGTGTTTAAAAATATAAGACAAAAATGTTCACGCATATCGGAATTGTAAAAAAAAAACCCACAAGAAAGGTAACATCAAACGAATAGAATGTTTATACCATTTCGTAGATTTCAACAATTTTCTTCTACGTGAATTCAAGTTTTCGAATATACGAGGAGATCTATGCTAGGAGTCTTTACTCCTGGGAGACAAAAATAGATCGTCTGTGGGATATTTTCCAGGGAAAAGAGAAAGAGAAAGAGAAGGCGTTCCCTTCCGTTCTGTTCTGTTCTGTTCCGTTCCGTTCTGTTCCGTTCCGTTCCGTTCCGTTCTGTTCCATTCGCAACGGTATGCACATGCATACGCATACACATGCCTAGATCGTAATACCGGTGACATATTTCGCTTATTCTACCGTGTCGTAAAATCTCGCGTGTATTCTCATGACCGAGTGGAATTCTCTCGTTCGAATTATTCCACGAGAATTCTCGATTGAAGAAAAGAAATGGAAAATATATAGATCGTTACCTGTCACAATTTCAACTAACCAGGATGCAATATTACTACCTTTCTCTCTCTTTCTCCTGAACTAAGTAAATTATTCAGAGAATTGTTATTTTAAGAAAGCAAAAATCTATGATTTAGTTTTCATTACTTCTCCTTGATTCATTGAGAATTATTCCTCAAATTCATGAATGTGTTAAAAGTCAATGAATTTTGTTTAATTCATTAATCAGAAGAATTAAGGAATTGGTGGGATGTAATAAAAATTAGGCTGTAAATTCCGAGTAAGGGGTATTACAATAAAATATGACAATCATGATGATGGTATAATTAATAATAATAATAATAATAATTCACGTATGGGGAAAATAATAAAACTGCAGTAGTCCCTGGTTGTAAAAGGCAACTAAAAGGGAAACCCCTAAACACGAGTTCACCCTTTCTCTGTAATAATATGACAATAATAATTATTATAATATCACATATAATATTTGCTTTAAAAATTAATAACATTGACAGTGAGAGAGGTACCAAAAGGGAAAGGTAAGAGAAAAAAATGTCGATTTGGTGTTGGCGAATATATTTCCAAGGAAATTCATTGGAAATTCTAAATCGATCTCGGACAAATTGCAACGCGTCAACTTGGGCTTATTCCTTGCTAGGAATAAGACAGTTTATTCGATCGGAAATCAGGATCACAGGTGTGCAAAACCTTCTCTCGGGTTGCCGTAGTTGAGGGTAGAAAAGCGTCTCTACCCTAAAATCTCATTTCTCCGGTCTCTGGCGTTATCAAAAATCCGCGAACCTGGATCGAGTTCACAATCAGCTGGAAACTGGAATACCGTGGAAGAGAAAGAGAAGGGTTGGAGGGGGTGGGGCAGAGGGGGAAAGGCCTCTTGCTCTCTTTTCTCTCCTACCCGTTATCGGATAATCGAGCCTGAACTTTGGAATCCAAACTAATCTCGAGCTAGAAAGGAGGAAAAGGAGGAGGAGGAGAAGGAGGGAAGGATTGAGGGAGGGAGTAAGGGGAGAGGAAAATAGAGAAAGTCGATAAAGCAATAGTTACCTCCTCTCTCGGTTCCTCTTTCATCCTTGGGAAGAAACGAACGACGAATTAACTCTGCGATACTACTCCGAGTATTCCATCAATTTTACGACTATTTGTTCTTCTTTTTCTTTCTTTTCTTTTCCTTTTTTTTTTGTCTTTATTTCTCAATCAATTTCGATATATTACCATCGTTCTCGTTCAACTAGTCAATCTTTGGAATCAAGTTAAACGATATACGAGAATTTTTAAATATTTGATTTATGTAGAAAAGCTTGTATGATTAGTTAAATAATTATCGTCAAAAATTTGCATGCCTAAGTTTCAATATGGAAATAAAGGGTATCGATGTTGTAGTATTATTTTTTTTCTTTTATTGTAACATGATCCAATAAGTTTTATTTATAAGGAAAAATAATAAAATATGATAGATTAATTTGTAAGATTATTTTAAAAATAAGAAATCAAATATTAGGAATCTCTTAAAAATATAGACGATTAAATTTCGTAGTAAATAAAATACAAATAGCAAAGAAAAAATGACACGATGGATCCCATGAAAGGCTATTATTTAAGCAATTTAGGAAATGAAACGATGATCTAGGATTAACGAGTGACATTTTATTGCTTCTATCAAGACACGATATAACAGCGATAAAACATCTTAAGCGTTTTTCTTGATTACTACTATCCTTATCAAAGTATGACATATATATTGTATATATTTATATATAAAATAGGATAAAGAGAGAATTGGGAATAGAGATAGAATCTAATTGGAGAGAGAGAATTATCGGAGCAGGTACTACTCCTAAGAGGTTGCTTGTATACGTCTGTCTCTATGTAAATGTAAATGTGTATATAGGTGTGTATAGGTGTGTATAGGTGTGTATAGATGTGTATAGGTGCTAGTGACGATCGTGCGAGCAAATATCGATGGATAGGATTGGGTTGGGGGATAGATGGAACAAAGGAAACGGGATTTGGGTGGCAATTAAGCACACACTATCTGGTGGGGGATGAGCAACCAACCCGTGACCGAATTGATGAATTTCACTTGCACGGAGTACGTCATCTACAAAGGCAGATCGTAGTCTATCGGATCTTCCGATTGTGAAAGATTTCAAATAGGAATTGATCTAATATCTTTCTCATTCGACAATTCTAATGAAAGATTCTCTTATAAATAATATTAAAATGACATTTTTTATTTTAGTTTAGAATATGAATAAATATTTTTATGACATTTTTTAATTTTAGTATAAAATAATTTTTGTGTTATATTTTATGTTATTTCATTTAACGATATACGATTTTATTTTTATTAATTTCTTTATAATACTGTGATATTTAATATCAGTTAAGTAATATTAAATAATGAATATTAAATATAAAAAGTTAATTAAGAAGACAATCTAATATATAAAAATGTGTAGAATTTAAAGTAGATTATTTACTAGAAATTTATGCACGAGCAAATTTTATTTAAATTTGACGTATTTTTCTATATTTATTTATTTATTTATTTATTTATTTTGTAGAATTATTGCAAGAAACAAGATTTATAGAAAAGATTGTAAATTTAGATTAGAAATTTGTTTGATTGAGAAATTATGATCTCTCGTTTTGTTTCTATCGAATTTCTCTTTACCTTCACGTTTATTTTCTTTCGTGTTCTATATCAATCTAGGATTATGACGTATCAAACTAGGATATCTGTTACGTATTAATTAATTAAAATGGAAACACAAATAAATAAGTATAAGTGATCCGTGTTGAATTTTACATCGATAGGTTAAGTTAATTTGAAAGCTTATTATTTTCATAGAAAACCTCTTCGTTTGATCTTCTATCTGATGAAGTTTATTTTTGAAGATTAAAATGCACAAAGGAGAGGAGGATAAAAGAGAGAGAGAGAGAGAGAGAGAGAGAGAAGGATCTGCTGACGCAAATAAGTTCGATTAATGAACGTGTGTGTGTATGGTTGAACTCAGTTACGTAAGTCGAAGTTTAGCCTAATAAACTAAAAGCTCATAGACGTACGAGTTTAATGTTTAAATAAATTCTAAATAAATTTTAAATAATTCTATCCACGAATAAAAATATTTGAGAACTTCAAATTCGTTAAATAATAATATTAAAATTAACTAAAAGAAAGTAAAATAAATCATAAACTAATGCACACGTATTAATATTTAATAAACCAAATGTAATATATATTTTTAAATATAATTTTTTAAAAAGTAATACACACATAAATATTACCAAAAAAAACCAAAGATAATTATTCAATATGAAATATATATTTGTCAAGTAAAAAAGAACAACAATATCGTAATTTATAGTATACTTTATCGTGAATAATTATGATTGAAATAATTATGACTTAATATTGAAAAATATATCATATTAGATAAACATAATCATACACTTACTAGACATTTGTATGCACAATCGATCATTCTAAAGTTAGTTCCTCGTGAACGATAGCTTAGCTTCGTTCTATAATGCATTTAACTATAATGTTTAAAATCCTACTACGTGATTGGACGAGTTTTACGTACACGGTGCATCCAACACGTATATACATTAAAACGTGATTGTGTTAGTTGATACGAGGATAGTCGTCAAGAGTTAAAACGATTCTACGTGCGCTCATGGGGCCGTCATCTGCAGACACCATGATATCCAATAAATATCCAATAATGTTCGAGCGTGGTTTACGTCTAACGATGGTAACTCAGAAGTAAGCACTGTGAGAGAAAGAGAGATTGAGAGAGAGAGAGAGAGAGAGAGAGAGTTCAACTATGTTTCCAGTTGTTCGATTTTCTGAAACGTTTGTCGTAATACAGCAAACTAACTATAATGATAGGAAAGAGAGGAAAGGGAACAGAAAATATAAATTTGTTACAAGTTACAACAAACGTGCCGCCTAATGATGTTGAATAAAAATATAAAAGTTAATAAAAGTTTTTACGAACCATCTTATTTTTCTCATCTCATTTATTTTTCTCCTTAATAAACTTTATTTTTCTGTCACAGTAATTGCTGTTACTTTTTACTATCTTTGTTTTCTTTTTTAAGCGAAAACTTCTTTAACCGCGTTAGACGATTTATGGTAGTGGAAAATTTTATGAATTCGCGTCAGCAACATGCTAATGCACGCGAATACACGTATACATACCAACATATTGTATATACCCGATTGTACGTGTGTGTTATTTGAAAATTTCGTGATTTATACAAAAGAAGGTGTGTCGGTCTCTTTGGTCAAAAGCTTCTTTACGTGTGTAATCCGAAAAAAATGTGAGAATGTGTGAAGTATTGCAGGAACCTTCTGTTGTATAAATCATGAAATTTTCAACTAACACACACACACATACGATCAGGTATATTACAACGTGTTGGCGTCTTTAATTGTAATTTTTAATATTACAATCAGTTTGAAAAGTCTCAATACAGTTTTAAGTTTTTACTTCTATCGACCGATTTTTTATTTTTATCGAGAAAACTTTGTCTAATTTATTTTTCTTTTATACTTTCCCCTATCGTGTATTAATTTTTGTTTATTAATTACGTGCATTATTAAACATTTATTTTTATTCGTTGAATAAAAATGCGTAACTGTTTCTTTTATTTCGTACAATTTGCTCGTTAAACGAACAAATGTTTTGTTAAACTTAAATACCAACGTGTACTTTTTATTTGTGATTTTTAGTTAAATCCTTTCGAGTAAATATTTGCTTAGCAAGAGAAAAAATGCAATTTTCTTTCTCTCTCCTCTCTCTCTATTTTTGTTTTTGTTTTTGTGTTTTTTTTTCGATAAAAGTGAGTGTATTAACAATGAATGGTCAGAATGAGATAACAATGACGTTCGCACGATCAACTTTGGACATAATTATTCAAACAATTTCAGTATCGAGGAATAGCTCTATCGATCGGGGTTTGGTATTAATAACGTGTAACGTTTTCGGAGATAAAGTCCTACGAATATGGGAGGAACGTGACCGAAATAATCTATTGAACGAGCGAATTAGATGGACAGAATAGAAGTTTGAATATTTTGTTGCATTCAACCCTATTCTCAAAATAGTTGAGAGAATGTAAATTTTGTATATTCGACTATAACCATAGATTGAAAATAATAAAATACAATTGGACCGAGGTAAAATAAAATTTACAAAAATTCTACAATATCCCAAGAAATTCAACTCGTTTTACATTTCACAATTTAATTATTTTATACAATAAAATACTATGAAAACAAATAAAGTAAAAAATAATATTAAATATTAAATAAGCTGTTTAGAAATATTATTTTACATACAGCGTGAAATAAAATAAAATCTAATGTAGTAAAAATAAAAATTATTTGAAAAAAAAGAGAGATTAAAATCGATGCGAAATTTGTTTAATTTGCAGATAATCCAAGGTTAATTATGCTTTTTGCGTTAATATGTTAGAATATATGTTTTAAATATTAATACATGTGTGTGTTGGAAACTATAGACAATTTAGTAAAATAATGGAGGTTGAGATAGAGAGACTAGCCCCCAGATGAACCCTGACCAGACAGTGGCTTCCATTTAACCGGCATCTTCCAAAGCATAGTTGGAATAATTACAGGAACACTTCCCTCGACGTATTATCTATTCATCTTACACCATGCTTCGAGCATATTCCGTGGGTCCCATGATATTCGTTGGCATCGTGATGATATTCGCAAACTCATCCAAACTCCTAAAACCACGAGTATGGTGATGAACGGTGGGAGCCGTCTAATCTAATCCGGCTTTTCCCTTTTGCCGGTGTACGAGCCTAGATAAAGCAGGAAACATGGACACTCCACTTTAGGATACATGCTACTTCTAATTACTAAAACACTATTTTACCTACCGGACACCCGTTATAAACTGTCATTCTTGTCACTCACTAAAATATTTTCAACTTTATTACCACTT
>JACGTP010001115.1:0-12958 GCA_023678845.1 Mischocyttarus mexicanus
CTCTTGTCTATTCGATATTTTTCTATTCGATTGGTATTAAGTTACATCATCAGGTGGTATTCGTGATTGTCAATTCGAATCATATTGCGTAAACTTTTACAATGCGGTATTGATAATATTAATAAAGGAAATTCCAATTGTAATAATTTCTTTTCTCGACTTACTAACTCATTGTCAGTAAAAAGTACTATATTCTAAAAGAGATATAATAATAGGTAGATAGTTATTTTTATTTATTAATTTTTCCTGCAATTTGATTATAACCGAGCTTGCTCCGAGTTATTTGCGATCTTACAAACCGACTTATCTCTTCCCTTATCTTTTTATTTTTTTTTTAACTCAACAAAGCCCAACTGGAGATAAATCAATCTCAACTCTAAATAAATAGGAAATCCAAAAAAAGGAAAGGAAGAAAGGGAAGAAAGAAAGAGAAGAAGAAAAAGAATAGAAAGAAAAATAGCATTTCTCTCTGATCGAGATGAAATTCGATCGAGATTTTTCTTTAATTATTTGTAGACTTCTTCTTATTCTTTTTATTTTTGTGAGAAACGAATCGAAGTATGAAAAAAGTCCTATATCGAATATCGAAGAAAAATTCTTTTCCTCTTTCCTTGCAAATATATCGCATTAAAATGTTTCTTACTATTCGTCGTATATTTTTTACGTGTATTTAAAAAAAAATATTACCATCATTTATTTAATTAATATTTCATTACAAGTATTATTATTTTCTTTTTATCGTGTTTCTATTTGGAACCCCTGTAAAACCATTGATTAAATTCGTACAAAAATAAGAAAAGTTTTTTCATAAATATATTTATTTTTATTCATGATTTATATTTTCCAGTATGCACAAGAAACACAACATGAGAAAATTCTACGTGGGTTGGCAGTAGGTATTGCATTCACTATGTATGGACGTCTAGAGGAGGCTGATCCTCTCGTTTCATCCCTTTGCGCTGATAAGGATCCGATTTTACGAAGGAGCGGCATGTACACGTTGGCTATGGCATATTGTGGTACTGGGAACAATCAAGCCATACGAAAGTTACTACACGTTGCTGTAAGTAATTCAAGTAAAATGAAACAACCCTCCAAAAATTTGATAAAATAAAAAGAAAAAGAAAAAGAAAAATCGAAATAGATAAAAGAAAATGTAAATTTGCTTAAATTTATTTTTTGTCATTCTTAAATCCGATATTGAATTTTGCATATCGATATCACGACCGATGCATTTTATAAATTGGCATACTTACGCGAACACTTTTCTCAGGTTTCCGACGTAAATGACGATGTCCGGCGGGCTGCAGTCACTGGTTTAGGATTCCTCTTGTTTAGGTGAGTACCTGCATAAAATATTATGGTTGTTATTATCAACGATATAGAAAAATAAAGAAAAAGGAGAGAGAATTTTTCTTTCGGATTTAAATCGGATCGTGGTATTGATCTTTCGCTGATGAATTTCATCTTATCGGAGATTATCAAAAATAAATTTTATCTTTTTAAGATGAATATCTTATTAGGAAATAAGTTATTCTTTAATATGTATATATTTATGATAAATTTTTTGATTACACAATTAGATTTTTGATTAATAATCCAATATTAAAAGCTTAAATATTAATTTAATTGTAATCGAATAAATATTTAACGATTTTATCTTATCGATAAATCAATAACAGTGTTTTTACACGTATGAACGAACTGAAGTATTTGTCATATTTTATTAATTCAAATATTTTGCTTCGAGGAAGATTTGGACTTTCTCTTAAAATGTGACATCAGATCATAAACATATTTATTTTTCATATTTTCATGTTTTCAGGTTTTCTTTAAACA
This sequence comes from Mischocyttarus mexicanus, assembly GCA_023678845.1. NCBI lineage: Eukaryota > Metazoa > Arthropoda > Insecta > Hymenoptera > Vespidae > Mischocyttarus > Mischocyttarus mexicanus. The sequence continues at coordinate 1,840 of JACGTP010001115.1, forward strand.
CGTGGGTAGTCTTTTGGTGTATTACCCTATAAATTAATATTTCTGTTTTGGTTTTTAAATTATGATTTATTACTTTATACAATTTATTGAGAGTTAGCAATACAAAATCGATTTAATTAGGTAGATTTATCACTTTGTTGATCGATAAACTGTGGCTACCAAAGCCATTCTTAAATGGATAAGTAGCAATCAATCTGTGCGTAAGCTAGGATTTCCATTATCACGTCGAAGTTCCATAAACGCTTGTTAATTACTTGCGTATTTGCGTAAAACCATTAGCCGCATTGTTCGTTACAATGAACGGCTTATATGATTCATGGGTTTACGCGTTTCTGTTATTTCCTTTATAATGCAGTTTACTATTAAATTTTCTATACAATTATCCATTATCCTCTGTTGAAATCGATTTCATTTTTATTTCTTATTTATATTATATATATTTTTCTTTTTTTTTTTCTTAATCGAACATTCTTTTATCGCAATTTTTTCAAATTAATTACTGACATAACTCATATAGTTTCTTTATCGCATATTTCTTTCGATAATTAAATATTATTCATTATTTTGTTTTTCTTTTTAAATGCCAACAACATTCTTTATTCCAATTTTTTTTTTCAAATTAATTTCTAATAGGAAAATGAGGAAAATAAAATTAATTCGAATATTTATCTTTTCTTTATTGCATTATTGATAATGTACATACATTTTTCATATTATTTGACATTTACGGTTCATCATTCTCGTTTCCCTATTCTTGGGGAACTTTTGAAAAGGATCCGTGTCTTATTCGAAGGAATATGAATCACGGTGAATTATTTACGTTTACTCGTCGTCGATTCCTCTCTCTCTCTCTCTCTTTTTGTTGGAAAATTAAATTTAATCTTGATGATTAATCTTCGAGAGAAGAGAGAGAGAGAAAAAAAAGTACTTTGACTCGATGAGAAAAGAAATCCATTGGAAAATCTTATCTCAGATTTATTTCGCTTAACGCAACGACAATTTATATATATATATATATACACACATATATATTTGTTTTAATTCTTCATCCATTTTTCCTCCTTCAATTTAGCGTTTCTTTCCTTTATTTTTTCTTTTCTTTTACATCGAACCAGTAAGTCTTCATTTTCTTAGATTCACTGAATCTTCTCATAGTTAATCAAAAACTCAGTCAACCGAGAATCTCGCGCAAGGAGAATAAATATTGCGATAAAATAAGATGAAACTAAGGAAAGGATATAACAAAAATAGGAAATAACATCTTTTTTTTTCCCTTATTTGTATATTTAATTAACTTTTTTATTGTTTCCTTTTTAAGTTCTGCCCACATCGATAAGCCAATTTTTTTTCTTCTTTTTTTCCCCCCGACAAATCGTATCCTATTTTTATCGGGTATTTTTACAGCACCACTCACGTATCTCGGATTGCAAAAAGCCGTTTCGAAGAGTACATTTAAAAAAAAATCTTCTTTTTTCTTTTGATTTATTTTTCGAAGAAAAACAGAATCCTTTTTTCGTATATGTTCGACTCTCGAAGTTCATTGCAAAGTTTTTAATTACTTATAAAAAGAGAGAGAGAGATAGAGTGAGAGAGAAAATGTGCTACTTAAAACTGTAAAGTTTAACAGGATAAAAAATGACTTTTATTGTTCAACGATAGACATTCTTATCGCGGTGGAAAACTTTTCCGCTAATTGTACCGCGATTTCCTTCGTTCCTTCGTTCGTTTTCATTCAATTTCATTAACCAAGCACAAGACCCTATTGGATACCGTTTCTACTCGCTCGAAAGTTTTTCGACGTTTTAAAAGAAACGAAAGAATTCAGTTTTCCGAAATTAATCAAGTAATAATAATAATAATAATAATAAAATAAACAATAAAAGAAAATAAAAATCACGCTTTCGTTTACCTACGAAATTCTATAAATTAAGACACGAATCTCTTTATTTTTCTTCTTCTTCTTCTTCTACTTCTACTCGTATGAACGAATCACGATCCAGTAATGGAAAAAAAAGATCGATAAACGAACGGTTGGTGTGGAAAGTCTTAATTGAAATACCTGTTCGATTTGGCGATCCCCGAAGGATGAAATGTCACTGGCAAATAAATTGCTACCCCCTTTCCTCTGTTCTCTTTTATAGCCGCCTATAAGAAGAAGAAAAAGAAAAAGAATAAAGATAGCTACCTTTTACGTTAAGTTAACTAGCAAATATATTGAATAAAATACATTTTAATAAATATTAGTATTAGTAAATTCTTCCTAGTCAATTGAAGATAGAACGATGTTTCGGATATTTACGTTAACATACAAATACACGGATAATATTAAAAGAAATCTTCCACACAAGGTAGAGAGAATTTGCATCATGTATCGAGGATTAATCGTGAAGATACGTGTATATATATATATGAAGAACATGTGCACGATGTTGAAACGTGAATCAAAACGAATGTAGGCCACGTAACGTTCGCTAAGCTCGCTTTTAATCAATGCTTTAATCGGGAGTTTAAATGTAAATTAATTTCGTGACGGACGACACACAGGGCTACCATCGAGCAAATTACTGTTAGGGTTATATACGTATATGATCCGTGACAAGACTATATCTACGTGATAAATTGCTTAACAAGAAAGGAAAAAAAATTAAATATTAAATTAATAGAATTTACAATGATCGATACGAGAGAACGTTTCGTGACATTAGATTAAACACTTGATCCTTTAGTTTATTGGATTAATAATTACTCCGAACTTACAGTGAGTCATAGTAGTATTCGTAGTCATCCCTTTACTGTAGATTTTAAATAATAATTCAAATACCTGTATAAAGAAACCAATTTTATTGCAGATAAATATAATTTGACCTAAATGATAACAATATCGGTGATCTGATAAGAGTATTTGTACCTTACACGAGATATAATAAAAATACCATGAGAGAGATTGTTTTTACAAGTAATTATTGGGTTAGAACTTATTTGATTTGCATTTTATACAAATTTATAATTGCTTAGAATTGATAATAGTAGTACGAATTCTCCTGTGAATCATTGTAAAAGAAATCTAAAAATATATCGATTATTATCTTGAAAAGTTTAGAAAAATGATAAAAAGAATAAGAAAGAAAGAATTAATGAAAGGAACAGAAAAAGGGGTAGGGAAAAAAATGGAAAGCCCTTAGGAAGCACTTACTTACCTACTCCACGTTTTGATTGGATTCGATTAACTCTAATGATAAGTCTCACGCAGGTTCAAGTTTCCTCTCGAATAAGTCGTCCGGCCAACGTAGGTGAACGTAGTTTTCGCTATGTGGATAGTTGGATAATATCCTTAAGATGACGTTATTACCGAACTTTCATCTCGAGAACTTGCTTTTCCGCTTGTTAGCGCGTAATGCATTACCTACCCACAACCACCACTCGTCCTCATCGTCCTCGTCGTCCTCGTTCTCGTTCTCGTCCTCGTCCTCGTCGACTTTGAGACACGCTCGTTTCCCAAAGTACTCGAACGTAACACCCCTCTAACTTCTTTTCCGTCTTCTTACGACCCACTTGTTTCACTCAAAAAAAAAAAAAAGAAAAAATTATCTAGTTTAGTAATTGGAAAAATTATATACAGTGGATATATTTTTAAGTGATCTCGTTATTTTAACATCCGACCAGTGTTTAGGTGGTAGGAATTTAAGTAGGAGGAATTTTGTAAAACATCGTATTTAAATATTTTAAATATTTATTATGTTGAATGATTTTTTTGGAAAATTTGTGCGGGGATAATTAATTTTTTTATTTTTTATTTCGAATTATGTATAGAGGTTGGCATATCGCAAGGATATCGTGTCGCGTGTCACCTAGTGCGTAGCCTTCGCGTTACCACGAAGGAAACCATAACGAGATTTTATCGTTATTCGCATGTTTGCTTCTGCTTGCACTTTGAAAATATCTCTGTTATGTTAATTTTAGTTTTTTCTTTTTTTTTTATAGATATATATCACACCAACACTTTTTCCAAATTTATTTTATTATTTTTCTTCTTCCATAACTCTTTCCTTTTTTTTGTATATACATTTTTAACGCATCAGCAATGAAATATTGTTCAACGGTCAAAATAATGCACTTTCGTTCTCGTCGTACTATTTCGTATAGTTCTTTTTATTATTGATTGATGTAGTATATAGATTTTGAAAGAAATATGTGCCGGCGTTACAATAGCTCGCAAACACAATAGGCCAACATTGGGTCGTGTGCATCCTATCCTCGGATCCTATATAGAATAGAATAGAGAGTACCGTGGATATAATGCATTTGCAGTAATATTAGGAAATTCCCGAGACTCGTGTTGTACGGTAACAAGAGACGTCGTCGTTTCTCCTGGTACGGGGATTTCTACCTGGTCAGATCAGTTTGTTCAACACCATACCTCGATATTTTCCAATGCGAAAATACCCTATGTTATATGTAGTTAGAATTTATTTTTTCCTCTCACATATTTTATTTCCATTCGTATTCTTTGAATGAGAAAAAAAAAAGAATCGACGGTGAAAAAATATTCCTTGATTTCTTGATAAAATTAATATATTTCTTTTTTGTTTTTCACACACGCGCGCATGACGAAATTTTCATTCGTTGGAATCATTCGTTAAAAATCTAATTGAAAAAATAAAAAAAAGGAGCGAAGAAGAAATTTATTTTATATTAAAAAAATTGTATATAACTTTTCTTTTTTTTATTAACCTTTCACCCACGTAGGGATACCTCGCGTTCGCGTTTCTTTTTAAATTCGCGTCATTTATATATATTTTTCTCCGAAATGCTTTTTGCTTACGGAACATACCAAACGAGCTCGAGAAAAACAAAAAAGCTCATTTTTGAACCCGAATTTTCATGCAGGTGGCGTTATATACATTAAATCTGTATGTGATGTGTTTGTTGTGTGTTTTTGTTTGTATACATGAGAGTATGTAGAAGGGTATTCTATAGGTCGCAACGATACGCTCGATTACAGGTGTCACGAGTCGTAACAAGAGACTCGTGTCAACCACGATTAATTGCTTCGCTTTTCGATTTTATACTATTCTAGATTTTTTCTTTTTTTTCTTTTTTATTTTTTATTTTCTCCTCTTTTCTTTACTGACAAATTGACAGAATACGCGATCGGATTATTGCGAATATATGTATGTTATCATCGAACATATACACATTTCTGTTTCTGACGATGACAAATATAACTGAAGTACATTATATACAAAAGGATTTCAAATCAGTATCAACTTTCTATCCCTTTCATTTATATTGATTTCAAATTTCAAACAATATTTAGGTAATGGTAGAGATTGAAGTAATACTGGATTTTAACTTACAAAATAAAAATTTTGTTAGAATATTATCGAGTCGAGGAAAATAATATTAATTACAGAAAATATATCAAAATCGATGGAAGTCTTTTTCTTCTTCCTTAGCGACAAACAAAAAAAAGAAGAAGGAACAATAATTAATAATAATAATAATGATTCATATAGGAAAAAAATTGTTGTTTCTTGTTTTAAGTAGGTGTGTGATGCGTTTCGTTTAAGGACAACGTACCCTAAAGTGGATAGGATAGTCTACAAGAGATCGTAACTCATTAAGTTATCGGACGTGAAACTTCTGTTACGTCTTTTATTATCGTAATATGTATTATCGCAATCACGTACAAGCATAGAACGAACGTGTCGACAGACTTCTCAGTCATAAATATTATTTTTTTTTATAGATAAATTTACCATTTATCGTAAATCGATGTCACGTAAATATAACATCGCGAAAAAGGATGTACTTTAATTAACTTTATATTTCAAAATCGTTTATTATTGGAAAATGCATTAGGTAGACATGTTTTTTCATTTTTTCTTTTTATACACACATATCACGTTACGATAAAACTTTCTTTCAAATGTTATTTATTGGATCAACATTTTAAATAAATGGTCAACATTCGTAATAAAATGTATAAACCCTTAACTTTTCATCCTTCACCTCTGTTTTATAAATTGACAAATTATTATTATTTATATATCCAACTAAATATTCCTGCACACACACACATTGACAATTTATTTTACAAATTACTGATTAAATAAGTAGGACTTAATTTTTTATTGTAATTTATTCTTACAACACAATGTTTAACTTGAGAATTTATAAATCTTCGTCATTATTTCTTACCTTGAATTTTTTACGAAATAAACTCTCTCTCTCTCTCTCTCTCTCTCTCATTACGATTTCTTTTTTTTCTTTTCTCAGATTTGTCAAGGAACAATATTTAAGAAATGAAACTTCAAAATTAATACTTCCCATTTTCCGGTGAAATTGTTCACATTTCTCCAGTGTTTTTCTCAAGTATTCTTTCAAGCTAACAATAAGACGTACTTATATACCTTCTTTTTAGCAAAATGTTTCCTTCTTTACCAACTCTCCTCTCACCCCCTCTCCCCACCATCTTATTTCTCTCGTAATGTTCTTGTCGGAGAAGTGATTTTCGTTTACTATATCTCTTTCTCTTCAAAAATAAGAAACTATAGAAAAAGAAAATCGTGTAACGCGTTCGAACGATTGTAAAGACCAGCTGGATTTTATATATCGTATTTTTCCAAAAGATTTTTACCTCAAAAGAAAAAAGAAAAGTTTCTTTTCATCGAGTAAAAAATGTTACTACGTTCAAAGAAAACTCCTTACTCTAACTCTGGAGACTATCCATTTCATTCGCGGTTTTTTTTTCTTTTTTTAATTTTTTATTTAACTCACGTCGACCCTATTCGTTCATTGAAGAACACAGTGTGATAGAGAGGTATTCGAAACTTTACGACTTCGTGTGAGTTTCTTCTCGATACCAGGAAAACTTTGCATAATCGTTTGTTATACCGAATTCAAAATGAGTTGTGAACGTGCGTCTCGCGGTGGGCACTTCGCTCACCAAAGGACACGTGAAAAGTTTTTCGATAATCCTGAGCGTGGAATTTCTATAGGTTTGACTTTTCTTTTATTTTCTTCTCTTTTCTTCTCAATTCTTTCACTTCCTCCCCTTTCTAGTCCAAGTTCCCCTTTCCGGTATCTTACTCCCTTGCTATATATCTTTTCTTTTCTATCTTTTAGTTTGCATTAAACTATGAGAAAACGGCATCCTCTTGAAACTTACTTCGTCTAGGGACCCTAGCACGTTTTACGTATCTCTACAAAAATTTCGTTTCATTTGAAATTCTATAGGCAAAATTGTAGTGATAGGAATCTACTGTGACTACTCTGGTACAGGAAAATATCCAAAAACTTAGCTCGGATTTCGAAACACTTGAAATATCCGTGCATATGTGTGTGTGTGTGTGTGTGTGTGTGTGTGTGTGTGTGTGTATGTGTATGTAGTAGTAACTTCCTTTCTACTCGTTTGCTTTTCTTTTTGGTAAATAACATGGAGGAAACGAGCAAGATGTTTCGTATGTTATCTATCACGCTTCGACGTTGGTTGTTCGATTCAAGCCCCATGAGAAAGTTTCGAGAACATCGTTCCAAAAGTTATGTATATATATATATGTATGTATGTATGGCTGTATGTATGTACTTCGGGTCGATTTCAATTTATTGCACTTTCAATCGTGAAACGAAAAACTTAAAACTCACCCCTCACGTTTCTTCTCTTATATTAGAACTATCTGCAAAGTTTCGTTTAATTTTACAATCCTTTAAGTTGAGAAGTAATTCGATCATTTTAATTATGGCTTTGTAAAATTACGTTCGATGAGACGAAATAAAAATTACCCATACATATTTATCTCGATATGGTTGCATTAACGATATACGAGTACGTACTACGTGCAAAATGTATTATCGAATGATTCACTAATTATGTCCTTGCATTTCCTGCGTTATGTCTTTGATATGAATGTACAACATGTATACGTGTTCCTAGCGTATTTCTCATAATTGGAGAAGAGCTTTCTGAATTGTCCTAAACGTCTTTGTTTCATAATCCATATTAATTCCATTATAGACGATAAAAGGAATATCGTAGGATAGATTCGAGAAAGAATCGAATAGTCGAATTACTCGATGAATATTGAAATACTTTGAAATTGAATTTTTTAGTCTCGGTTTATTTGAATTTTTAAAATAACTTTACATTATTTTCTTTTCTATTTTTTTTAAGAGAAACCAAATAAAATATCGGTATTAGATAGATGAAACAATTTTTTAGATGTACGGAAGTACATTATTTTTAATATTTCATTAGTAGATAAATAGATAATAGATAGAACGAGTAAATTATAATGTCGATGTTTTTAACATATTGAACGATATGAATCAGATGTTAATTACCAACATACCAACATATGATCATTAGTCGCACCGCGATTAACGGCCCCATTAAATATCTACTATGGACTTATGAAACATTCCTATCGAACGTGTTGCGATCGGTGTAATTAATAGTAATTGAATTTCCTTAATTATACGTGACAATGTTTTGTTATTAAAGAAATTTAAACAATATTTTTTCTCTCCTTTAATGTCTTCATATACATACGTATTGTACATATATATATATATTTATAGCAACTAATTATTGGGAATTAGTATTTTAAATAAATGATCAATATTTATAATAAAATACTTCTTTCTATATATTATTCGGTGATACTTAAAACTTTCAAGCTTTTTCTTACAAAATTTAATGCACATGATATTTTTTCGTTTTTGTTATTATATTTTCAAATACACCGATGCGACCTTGACGTGTCGTATCTTCCTTGTTTTTTTATAAATATTTTCAAACACCGATGATTTATTTAACAAAATTTAAGATTATAATCATTAAAGATAATAATCAAATAAATAAATATCATATTTTCTTGAAATTGAATTGTTGACACTTGAAAAGTGTCTTTTATTTCACGTTTCTTTTTTTCTTCGAGTAAATGAAACCGAACTAATCTTGATAACAGTTTAATCTCTTACAATCAAACCCGAGACGATTATTTTTAACTCAGGGTCCCCTTTTCTTGCCTAAGTTGATAACTGCCGTTGACAGACAGAGTACTCGCAAGAGAACTCGGAGATTATGTTTAATTTTATTTAAATATTATCCAATTACACACAAACATACACATTCGTTGCATAAATATAAATTAAATGTTCAATGAATTAACAGAATTATAAACATTGACGGGGTAACGTGTTTGAGAAAATGTGATTATTTGTGGATTTAACCGAAAGGATAGAATAATATTGGAATGAGGTTTAAGAATTTTTTTTTAGTTAGGATTGTGGGAGCTTTCCGACATAGGAAACATACGTGAGAGAAAGTTAGACAATTTTCATGCTTCCTTAACTCAGGGTTGTGGAATGGAGTACTCGGGAGAATTCCTTTAGAAAGGTGGATAGTGGTGTGGGTGGGGTTCGTCGGTGGTATCGACGTTCGAAGTGTACTCCAAAGAAAATAATCTAACGTTAAGTGGAGTGGCTCGATGTTCGTCGCTACATCGAACAGTAGTAGAGAGAGGAGACTATCGAGTTTATAGAAAGGAACGAGTAACATCGTTGTCCTTGCCTTAAGCGCATTGTCAGTCTATTTCTTTTCTTTTTCTTTTCATTCTCTCCCTTTTTTACAGAGAAATACTTTTTCTTTTTCTTTTGGAATCTTGTACCCTTTTATTTATTGCATTAGTATTTTAATAACATTTTACATTCCTATATTTTGGTTAATAAGCATTCATCGTTAATAATAAAATATCTTAATTTATTATACAAGCTTTGTCAATATTACATTAATTAATTACCAGAAGCTGTTAATGTCGATAATAAATTCGAATATATAATTTCGAATCGATATATATTTAAATCGCAGTCTCTCTATATTAAAAATATTCATGAAATGTGTGTAAAAGTGTTAATCAACGTGTCCTCTTCTTTTTATCGTTAATTTTCGTTTAATTAATTTTCTTGATAATTAATTTTATTGCATTATAAAAAGATTTAAATTTAATCCGCATATTTAAATACCTTTACTAACGTTCTTACTAAAGTAAAAGCATTATGGTAATTATTTTTAGAAAAATTACACTCACGCGTAATTGTAATTTAATATTAATATATATACAAATTGTTCTCTAGATTTTAATCACAATTTGTTATTTATTAAAGTTTAAGTAGCATATAATAGCAAGCTGCTCGGAAGTTGGGGGTGGCTCAAGATTTTCTTCCTTAAATAATCGAATTGCACTAGTGCATCTTATCTGTAATAACGTTTAACGGTACGGTTAACATCCGGGAAAAATTCTAAAACTGATTGAAAAATCCTTGACGAAGTATTGAGAAACTATTCTGACATTTATTTCTTTTTCTTCTTTCTTTCTTTCTCTATTCTTGTTTTTTTTTTCTTAGTACAATTTAAAAAATAAGTAGAGTGCATTGGAGTAATGGACATAAGCTAAATAATTATTAAATTATCATAGGAAATGAGTATTATAATTGAAATGTAATAAGTATAAGTTCTGCGTACCTTTCTCCTCGAAATCCACTGTTAGACTGGTTTGAAATAAGCTATTAAAGTTTTTTTTACCGAAAGTTGTTTACATGATTATCTGATTGGATAAATTCTATTAATCTCGAATATTATCCCCGTTGCACATGCGCTACTTGTAGGAGATCTTATTCTATGCGCATGTGCGTGAATATATGTCTATAATTTTTTATAATATATAATTAATAATATAATAAATTATATTACAATTATTATAATATAATTTAATTTTGTATAATATATAATTATAATTAAATATTAACAATAAATATTATATTAAAAAATCCTATAATAATTTTTACTACTTTCAGGTAAATTATAGATATATATTCACGCACATGCGCATAGAGAAAGATTTCTTAGAAGTAGTGTTATTGTTAACGAGAATAAAATTAGAAATGAATAGAAATAATCCCCTCCGATAAACATGTAAACGACTTTCGAAAAAAAAACTTTAATAGCTTATTTCAAACCAGTCTAACAGTGGATTTCGAGGAGGAAGGTACGCAGAACTTATACTTATTACATTTCAATTATAATATTCAATTCTTTCGATTAATTAATAATTATTTA
>JACGTP010001116.1:0-12950 GCA_023678845.1 Mischocyttarus mexicanus
CTCTTGTCTATTCGATATTTTTCTATTCGATTGGTATTAAGTTACATTATCAGGTGGTATTCGTGATTGTCAATTCGAATCATATTGCGTAAACTTTTACAATGCGGTATTGATAATATTAATAAAGGAAATTCCAATTGTAATAATTTCTTTTCTCGACTTACTAACTCATTGTCAGTAAAAAGTACTATATTATAAAAGAGATATAATAATAGGTAGATAGTTATTTTTATTTATTAATTTTTCCTGCAATTTGATTATAACCGAGCTTGCTCCGAGTTATTTGCGATCTTACAAACCGACTTATCTCTTCCCTTATCTTTTTATTTTTTTTTTAACTCAACAAAGCCCAACTGGAGATAAATCAATCTCAACTCTAAATAAATAGGAAATCCAAAAAAAGGAAAGGAAGAAAGGGAAGAAAGAAAGAGAAGAAGAAAAAGAATAGAAAGAAAAATAGCATTTCTCTCTGATCGAGATGAAATTCGATCGAGATTTTTCTTTAATTATTTGTAGACTTCTTCTTATTCTTTTTATTTTTGTGAGAAACGAATCGAAGTATGAAAAAAGTCCTATATCGAATATCGAAGAAAAATTCTTTTCCTCTTTCCTTGCAAATATATCGCATTAAAATGTTTCTTACTATTCGTCGTATATTTTTTACGTGTATTTAAAAAAAAATATTACCATCATTTATTTAATTAATATTTCATTAGAAGTATTATTATTTTCTTTTTATCGTGTTTCTATTTGGAACCCCTGTAAAACCATTGATTAAATTCGTACAAAAATAAGAAAAGTTTTTTCATAAATATATTTATTTTTATTCATGATTTATATTTTCCAGTATGCACAAGAAACACAACATGAGAAAATTCTACGTGGGTTGGCAGTAGGTATTGCATTCACTATGTATGGACGTCTAGAGGAGGCTGATCCTCTCGTTTCATCCCTTTGCGCTGATAAGGATCCGATTTTACGAAGGAGCGGCATGTACACGTTGGCTATGGCATATTGTGGTACTGGGAACAATCAAGCCATACGAAAGTTACTACACGTTGCTGTAAGTAATTCAAGTAAAATGAAACAACCCTCCAAAAATTTGATTAAATAAAAAGAAAAAGAAAAAGAAAAATCGAAATAGATAAAAGAAAATGTAAATTTGCTTAAATTTATTTTTTGTCATTCTTAAATCCGATATTGAATTTTGCATATCGATATCACGACCGATGCATTTTATAAATTGGCATACTTACGCGAACACTTTTCTCAGGTTTCCGACGTAAATGACGATGTCCGGCGGGCTGCAGTCACTGGTTTAGGATTCCTCTTGTTTAGGTGAGTACCTGCATAAAATATTATGGTTGTTATTATCAACGATATAGAAAAATAAAGAAAAAGGAGTGAGAATTTTTCTTTCGGATTTAAATCGGATCGTGGTATTGATCTTTCGCTGATGAATTTCATCTTATCGGAGATTATCAAAAATAAATTTTATCTTTTTAAGATGAATATCTTATTAGGAAATAAGTTATTCTTTAATATGTATATATTTATGATAAATTTTTTGATTACACAATTAGATTTTTGATTAATAATCCAATATTAAAAGCTTAAATATTAATTTAATTGTAATCGAATAAATATTTAACGATTTTATCTTATCGATAAATTAATAACAGTGTTTTTACACGTATGAACGAACTGAAGTATTTGTCATATTTTATTAATTCAAATATTTTGCTTCGAGGAGGATTTGGACTTTCTCTTAAAATGTGACATCAGATCATAAACATATTTATTTTTCATATTTTCATGTTTTTAGGTTTTCTTTAAACACGTGGGTAGTCTTTTGGTGTATTACCCTATAAATTAATATTTCTGTTTTGGTTTTTAAATTATGATTTATTACTTTATACAATTTATTGAGAGTTAGCAATACAAAATCGATTTAATTAGGTAGATTTATCACTTTGTTGATCGATAAACTGTGGCTACCAAAGCCATTCTTAAATGGATAAGTAGCAATCAATCTGTGCGTAAGCTAGGATTTCCATTATCACGTCGAAGTTCCATAAACGCTTGTTAATTACTTGCGTATTTGCGTAAAACCATTAGCCGCATTGTTCGTTACAATGAACGGCTTATATGATTCATGGGTTTACGCGTTTCTGTTATTTCCTTTATAATGCAGTTTACTATTAAATTTTCTATACAATTATCCATTATCCTCTGTTGAAATCGATTTCATTTTTATTTCTTATTTATATTATATATATTTTTCTTTTTTTTTTTTTCTTAATCGAACATTCTTTTATCGCAATTTTTTCAAATTAATTACTGACATAACTCATATAGTTTCTTTATCGCATATTTCTTTCGATAATTAAATATTATTCATTATTTTGTTTTTCTTTTTAAATGCCAACAACATTCTTTATTCTAATTTTTTTTTTCAAATTAATTTCTAATAGGAAAATGGGGAAAATAAAATTAATTCGAATATTTATCTTTTCTTTATTGCATTATTGATAATGTACATACATTTTTCATATTATTTGACATTTACGGTTCATCATTCTCGTTTCCCTATTCTTGGGGAACTTTTGAAAAGGATCCGTGTCTTATTCGAAGGAATATGAATCACGGTGAATTATTTACGTTTACTCGTCGTCGATTCCTCTCTCTCTCTCTCTCTTTTTGTTGGAAAATTAAATTTAATCTTGATGATTAATCTTCGAGAGAAGAGAGAGAGAGAAAAAAAAGTACTTTGACTCGATGAGAAAAGAAATCCATTGGAAAATCTTATCTCAGATTTATTTCGCTTAACGCAACGACAATTTATATATATATATATACACACATATATATTTGTTTTAATTCTTCATCCATTTTTCCTCCTTCAATTTAGCGTTTCTTTCCTTTATTTTTTCTTTTCTTTTACATCGAACCAGTAAGTCTTCATTTTCTTAGATTCACTGAATCTTCTCATAGTTAATCAAAAACTCAGTCAACCGAGAATCTCGCGCAAGGAGAATAAATATTGCGATAAAATAAGATGAAACTAAGGAAAGGATATAACAAAAATAGGAAATAACATCTTTTTTTTCCCTTATTTGTATATTTAATTAACTTTTTTATTGTTTCCTTTTTAAGTTCTGCCCACATCGATAAGCCAATTTTTTTTCTTCTTTTTTTCCCCCCCGACAAATCGTATCCTATTTTTATCGGGTATTTTTACAGCACCACTCACGTATCTCGGATTGCAAAAAGCCGTTTCGAAGAGTACATTTAAAAAAAAATCTTCTTTTTTCTTTTGATTTATTTTTCGAAGAAAAACAGAATCCTTTTTTCGTATATGTTCGACTCTCGAAGCTCATTGCAAAGTTTTTAATTACTTATAAAAAGAGAGAGGGAGATAGAGTGAGAGAGAAAATGTGCTACTTAAAACTGTAAAGTTTAACAGGATAAAAAATGACTTTTATTGTTCAACGATAGACATTCTTATCGCGGTTGAAAACTTTTCCGCTAATTGTACCGCGATTTCCTTCGTTCCTTCGTTCGTTTTCATTCAATTTCATTAACCAAGCACAAGACCCTATTGGATACCGTTTCTACTCGCTCGAAAGTTTTTCGACGTTTTAAAAGAAACGAAAGAATTCAGTTTTCCGAAATTAATCAAGTAATAATAATAATAATAATAATAAAATAAACAATAAAAGAAAAGAAAAATCACGCTTTCGTTTACCTACGAAATTCTATAAATTAAGACACGAATCTCTTTATTTTTCTTCTTCTTCTTCTTCTTCTACTTCTACTCGTATGAACGAATCACGATCCAGTAATGGAAAAAAAAGATCGATAAACGAACGGTTGGTGTGGAAAGTCTTAATTGAAATACCTGTTCGATTTGGCGATCCCCGAAGGATGAAATGTCACTGGCAAATAAATTGCTACCCCCTTTCCCCTGTTCTCTTTTATAGCCACCTATAAGAAGAAGAAAAAGAAAAAGAATAAAGATAGCTACCTTTTACGTTAAGTTAACTAGCAAATATATTGAATAAAATACATTTTAATAAATATTAGTATTAGTAAATTCTTCCTAGTCAATTGAAGATAGAACGGTGTTTCGGATATTTACGTTAACATACAAATACACGGATAATATTAAAAGAAATCTTCCACACAAGGTAGAGAGAATTTGCATCATGTATCGAGGAT
Source organism: Mischocyttarus mexicanus (assembly GCA_023678845.1). NCBI lineage: Eukaryota > Metazoa > Arthropoda > Insecta > Hymenoptera > Vespidae > Mischocyttarus > Mischocyttarus mexicanus. Next base: position 4,222 of record JACGTP010001116.1, read on the forward strand.
TAATCGTGAAGATACGTGTATATATATATATATGAAGAACATGTGCACGATGTTGAAACGTGAATCAAAACGAATGTAGGCCACGTAACGTTCGCTAAGCTCGCTTTTAATCAATGCTTTAATCGGGAGTTTAAATGTAAATTAATTTCGTGACGGACGACACACAGGGCTACCATTGAGCAAATTACTGTTAGGGTTATATACGTATATGATCCGTGACAAGACTATATCTATGTGATAAATTGCTTAACAAGAAAGGAAAAAAAATTAAATATTAAATTAATAGAATTTACAATGATCGATACGAGAGAACGTTTCGTGACATTAGATTAAACACTTGATCCTTTAGTTTATTGGATTAATAATTACTCCGAACTTACAGTGAGTCATAGTAGTATTCGTAGTCATCCCTTTACTGTAGATTTTAAATAATAATTCAAATACCTGTATAAAGAAACCAATTTTATTGCAGATAAATATAATTTGACCTAAATGATAACAATATCGGTGATCTGATAAGAGTATTTGTACCTTACACGAGATATAATAAAAATACCATGAGAGAGATTGTTTTTACAAGTAATTATTGAGTTAGAACTTATTTGATTTGCATTTTATACAAATTTATAATTGCTTAGAATTGATAATAGTAGTACGAATTCTCCTGTGAATCATTGTAAAAGAAATCTAAAAATATATCGATTATTATCTTGAAAAGTTTAGAAAAATGATAAAAAGAATAAGAAAGAAAGAATTAATGAAAGGAACAGAAAAAGGGGTAGGGAAAAAAATGGAAAGCCCTTAGGAAGCACTTACTTACCTACTCCACGTTTTGATTGGATTCGATTAACTCTAATGATAAGTCTCACGCAGGTTCAAGTTTCCTCTCGAATAAGTCGTCCGGCCAACGTAGGTGAACGTAGTTTTCGCTATGTGGATAGTTGGATAATATCCTTAAGATGACGTTATTACCGAACTTTCATCTCGAGAACTTGCTTTTCCGCTTGTTAGCGCGTAATGCATTACCTACCCACAACCACCACTCGTCCTCATCGTCCTCGTCGTCCTCGTTCTCGTTCTCGTCCTCGTCCTCGTCGACTTTGAGACACGCTCGTTTCCCAAAGTACTCGAACGTAACACCCCTCTAACTTCTTTTCCGTCTTCTTACGACCCACTTGTTTCACTCAAAAAAAAAAAAAAGAAAAAATTATCTAGTTTAGTAATTGGAAAAATTATATACAGTGGATATATTTTTAAGTGATCTCGTTATTTTAACATCCGACCAGTGTTTAGGTGGTAGGAATTTAAGTAGGAGGAATTTTGTAAAACATCGTATTTAAATATTTTAAATATTTATTATGTTGAATGATTTTTTTGGAAAATGTGTGCGGGGATAATTAATTTTTTTATTTTTTATTTCGAATTATGTATAGAAGTTGGCATATCGCAAGGATATCGTGTCGCGTGTCACCTAGTGCGTAGCCTTCGCGTTACCACGAAGGAAACCATAACGAGATTTTATCGTTATTCGCATGTTTGCTTCTGCTTGCACTTTGAAAATATCTCTGTTATGTTAATTTTAGTTTTTTCTTTTTTTTTTTTATAGATATATATCACACCAACACTTTTTCCAAATTTATTTTATTATTTTTCTTCTTCCATAACTCTTCCCTTTTTTTTTATATACATTTTTAACGCATCAGCAATGAAATATTGTTCAACGGTCAAAATAATGCACTTTCGTTCTCGTCGTACTATTTCGTATAGTTCTTTTTATTATTGATTGATGTAGTATATAGATTTTGAAAGAAATATGTGCCGGCGTTACAATAGCTCGCAAACACAATAGGCCAACATTGGGTCGTGTGCATCCTATCCTCGGATCCTATATAGAATAGAATAGAGAGTACCGTGGATATAATGCATTTGCAGTAATATTAGGAAATTCCCGAGACTCGTGTTGTACGGTAACAAGAGACGTCGTCGTTTCTCCTGGTACGGGGATTTCTACCTGGTCAGATGAGTTTGTTCAACACCGTACCTCGATATTTTCCAATGCGAAAATACCCTATGTTATATGTAGTTAGAATTTATTTTTTCCTCTCACATATTTTATTTCCATTCGTATTCTTTGAATGAGAAAAAAAAAGAATCGACGGTGAAAAAATATTCCTTGATTTCTTGATAAAATTAATATATTTCTTTTTTTGTTTTTCACACACGCGCGTATGACGAAATTTTCATTCGTTGGAATCATTCGTTAAAAATCTAATTGAAAAAATAAAAAAAAGGAGCGAAGAAGAAATTTATTTTATATTAAAAAAATTGTATATAACTTTTCTTTTTTTTATTAACCTTTCACCCACGTAGGGATACCTCGCGTTCGCGTTTCTTTTTAAATTCGCGTCATTTATATATATTTTTCTCCGAAATGCTTTTTGCTTACGGAACATACCAAACGAGCTCGAGAAAAACAAAAAAGCTCATTTTTAAACCCGAATTTTCATGCAGGTGGCGTTATATACATTAAATCTGTATGTGATGTGTTTGTTGTGTGTTTTTGATTGTATACATGAGAGTATGTAGAAGGGTATTCTATAGGTCGCAACGATACGCTCGATTACAGGTGTCACGAGTCGTAACAAGAGACTCGTGTCAACCACGATTAATTGCTTCGCTTTTCGATTTTATACTATTCTAGATTTTTTCTTTTTTTTCTTTTTTATTTTTTATTTTCTCCTCTTTTCTTTACTGACAAATTGACAGAATACGCGATCGGATTATTGCGAATATATGTATGTTATCATCGAACATATACACATTTCTGTTTCTGACGATGACAAATATAATTGAAGTACATTATATACAAAAGGATTTCAAATCAGTATCAACTTTCTATCCCTTTCATTTATATTGATTTCAAATTTCAAACAATATTTAGGTAATGGTAGAGATTGAAGTAATACTGGATTTTAACTTACAAAATAAAAATTTTGTTAGAATATTATCGAGTCGAGGAAAATAATATTAATTACAGAAAATATATCAAAATCGATGGAAGTCTTTTTCTTCTTCCTTAGCGACAAACAAAAAAAAGAAGAAGGAACAATAATTAATAATAATAATAATGATTCATATAGGAAAAAAATTGTTGTTTCTTGTTTTAAGTAGGCGTGTGATACGTTTCGTTTAAGGACAACGTACCCTAAAGTGGATAGGATAGTCTACAAGAGATCGTAACTCATTAAGTTATCGGACGTGAAACTTCTGTTACGTCTTTTATTATCGTAATATGTATTATCGCAATCACGTACGAGCATAGAACGAACGTGTCGACAGACTTCTCAGTCATAAATATTATTTTTTTTTATAGATAAATTTACCATTTATCGTAAATCGATGTCACGTAAATATAACATCGCGAAAAAGGATGTACTTTAATTAACTTTATATTTCAAAATCGTTTATTATTGGAAAATGCATTAGGTAGACATGTTTTTTCATTTTTTCTTTTTATACACACATATCACGTTACGATAAAACTTTCTTTCAAATGTTATTTATTGGATCAACATTTTAAATAAATGGTCAACATTCGTAATAAAATGTATAAACCCTTAACTTTTCATCCTTCACCTCTGTTTTATAAATTGACAAATTATTATTATTTATATATCCAACTAAATATTCCTGCACACACACACATTGACAATTTATTTTACAAATTACTGATTAAATAAGTAGGACTTAATTTTTTATTGTAATTTATTCTTACAACACAATGTTTAACTTGAGAATTTATAAATCTTCGTCATTATTTCTTACCTTGAATTTTTTACGAAATAAACTCTCTCTCTCTCTCTCTCTCTCTCATTACGATTTCTTTTTTTTCTTTTCTCAGATTTGTCAAGGAACAATATTTAAGAAATGAAACTTCAAAATTAATACTTCCCATTTTCCGGTGAAATTGTTCACATTTCTCCAGTGTTTTTCTCAAGTATTCTTTCAAGCTAACAATAAGACGTACTTATATACCTTCTTTTTAGCAAAATGTTTCCTTCTTTACCAACTCTCCTCTCACCCCCTCTCCCCACCATCTTATTTCTCTCGTAATGTTCTTGTCGGAGAAGTGATTTTCGTTTACTATATCTCTTTCTCTTCAAAAATAAGAAACTATAGAAAAAGAAAATCGTGTAACGCGTTCGAACGATTGTAAAGACCAGCTGGATTTTATATATCGTATTTTTCCAAAAGATTTTTACCTCAAAAGAAAAAAGAAAAGTTTCTTTTCATCGAGTAAAAAGTGTTACTACGTTCAAAGAAAACTCCTTACTCTAACTCTGGAGACTATCCATTTCATTCGCGGTTTTTTTTTCTTTTTTTAATTTTTTATTTAACTCACGTCGACCCTATTCGTTCATTGAAGAACACAGTGTGATAGAGAGGTATTCGAAACTTTACGACTTCGTGTGAGTTTCTTCTCGATACCAGGAAAACTTTGCATAATCGTTTGTTATACCGAATTCAAAATGAGTTGTGAACGTGCGTCTCGCGGTGGGCACTTCGCTCACCAAAGGACACGTGAAAAGTTTTTCGATAATCCTGAGCGTGGAATTTCTATAGGTTTGACTTTTCTTTTATTTTCTTCTCTTTTCTTCTCAATTCTTTCACTTCCTCCCCTTTCTAGTCCAAGTTCCCCTTTCCGGTATCTTACTCCCTTGCTATATATCTTTTCTTTTCTATCTTTTAGTTTGCATTAAACTATGAGAAAACGGCATCCTCTTGAAACTTACTTCGTCTAGGGACCCTAGCACGTTTTACGTATCTCTACAAAGATTTCGTTTCATTTGAAATTCTATAGGCAAAATTGTAGTGATAGGAATCTACTGTGACTACTCTGGTACAGGAAAATATCCAAAAACTTAGCTCGGATTTCGAAACACTTGAAATATCTGTGCATATAAATGTGTGTGTGTGTGTATGTGTATGTAGTAGTAACTTCCTTTCTACTCGTTTGCTTTTCTTTTTGGTAAATAACATGGAGGAAACGAGCAAGATGTTTCGTATGTTATCTATCACGCTTCGACGTTGGTTGTTCGATTCAAGCCCCATGAGAAAGTTTCGAGAACATCGTTCCAAAAGTTATGTATATATATATATATATATGTATGTATGTATGGCTGTATGTATGTACTTCGGGTCGATTTCAATTTATTGCACTTTCAATCGTGAAACGAAAAACTTAAAACTCACCCCTCACGTTTCTTCTCTTATATTAGAACTATCTGCAAAGTTTCGTTTAATTTTACAATCCTTTAAGTTGAGAATTAATTCGATCATTTTAATTATGGCTTTGTAAAATTACGTTCGATGAGACGAAATAAAAATTACCCATACATATTTATCTCGATATGGTTGCATTAACGATATACGAGTACGTACTACGTGCAAAATGTATTATCGATTGATTCACTAATTATGTCCTTGCATTTCCTGCGTTATGTCTTTGATATGAATGTACAACATGTATACGTGTTCCTAGCGTATTTCTCATAATTGGAGAAGAGCTTTCTGAATTGTCCTAAACGTCTTTGTTTCATAATCCATATTAATTCCATTATAGACGATAAAAGGAATATCGTAGGATAGATTCGAGAAAGAATCGAATAGTCGAATTACTCGATGAATATTGAAATACTTTGAAATTGAATTTTTTAGTCTCGGTTTATTTGAATTTTTAAAATAACTTTACATTATTTTCTTTTCTATTTTTTTTAAGAGAAACCAAATAAAATATCGGTATTAGATAGATGAAACAATTTTATAGATGTACGGAAGTACATTATTTTTAATATTTCATTAGTAGATAAATAGATAATAGATAGAACGAGTAAATTATAATGTCGATGTTTTTAACATATTGAACGATATGAATCAGATGTTAATTACCAACATACCAACATATGATCATTAGTCGCACCGCGATTAACGGCCCCATTAAATATCTACTATGGACTTATGAAACATTCCTATCGAACGTGTTGCGATCGGTGTAATTAATAGTAATTGAATTTCCTTAATTATACGTGACAATGTTTTGTTATTAAAGAAATTTAAACAATATTTTTTCTCTCCTTTAATGTCTTCATATACATACGTATTGTACATATATATATATATATATTTATAGCAACTAATTATTGGGAATTAGTATTTTAAATAAATGATCAATATTTATAATAAAATACTTCTTTCTATATATTATTCGGTGATACTTAAAACTTTCAAGCTTTTTCTTACAAAATTTAATGCACATGATATTTTTTCGTTTTTGTTATTATATTTTCAAATACACCGATGCGACCTTGACGTGTCGTATCTTCCTTGTTTTTTTATAAATATTTTCAAACACCGATGATTTATTTAACAAAATTTAAGATTATAATCATTAAAGATAATAATCAAATAAATAAATATCATATTTTCTTGAAATTGAATTGTTGACACTTGAAAAGTGTCTTTTATTTCACGTTTCTTTTTTTCTTCGAGTAAATGAAACCGAACTAATCTTGATAACAGTTTAATCTCTTACAATCAAACCCGAGACGATTATTTTTAACTCAGGGTCCCCTTTTCTTGCCTAAGTTGATAACTGCCGTTGACAGACAGAGTACTCGCAAGAGAACTCGGAGATTATGTTTAATTTTATTTAAATATTATCCAATTACACACAAACATACACATTCGTTGCATAAATATAAATTAAATGTTCAATGAATTAACAGAATTATAAACATTGACGGGGTAACGTGTTTGAGAAAATGTGATTATTTGTGGATTTAACCGAAAGGATAGAATAATATTGGAATGAGGTTTAAGAATTTTTTTTTAGTTAGGATTGTGGGAGCTTTCCGACGTAGGAAACATACGTGAGAGAAAGTTAGACAATTTTCATGCTTCCTTAACTCAGGGTTGTGGAATGGAGTACTCGGGAGAATTCCTTTAGAAAGGTGGATAGTGGTGTGGGTGGGGTTCGTCGGTGGTATCGACGTTCGAAGTGTACTCCAAAGAAAATAATCTAACGTTAAGTGGAGTGGCTCGATGTTCGTCGCTACATCGAACAGTAGTAGAGAGAGGAGACTATCGAGTTTATAGAAAGGAACGAGTAACATCGTTGTCCTTGCCTTAAGCGCATTGTCAGTCTATTTATTTTCTTTTTCTTTTCATTCTCTCCCTTTTTTACAGAGAAATACTTTTTCTTTTTCTTTTGGAATCTTGTACCCTTTTATTTATTGCATTAGTATTTTAATAACATTTTACATTCCTATATTTTGGTTAATAAGCATTCATCGTTAATAATAAAATATCTTAATTTATTATACAAGCTTTGTCAATATTACATTAATTAATTACCAGAAGCTGTTAATGTCGATAATAAATTCGAATATATAATTTCGAATCGATATATATTTAAATCGCAGTCTCTCTATATTAAAAATATTCATGAAATGTGTGTAAAAGTGTTAATCAACGTGTCCTCTTCTTTTTATCGTTAATTTTCGTTTAATTAATTTTCTTGATAATTAATTTTATTGCATTATAAAAAGATTTAAATTTAATCCGCATATTTAAATACCTTTACTAACGTTCTTACTAAAGTAAAAGCATTATGGTAATTATTTTTAGAAAAATTACACTCACGCGTAATTGTAATTTAATATTAATATATATACAAATTGTTCTCTAGATTTTAATCACAATTTGTTATTTATTAAAGTTTAAGTAGCATATAATAGCAAGCTGCTCGGAAGTTGGGGGTGGCTCAAGATTTTCTTCCTTAAATAATCGAATTGCACTAGTGCATCTTATCTGTAATAACGTTTAACGGTACGGTTAACATCCGGGAAAAATTCTAAAACTCATTGAAAAATCCTTGACGAAGTATTGAGAAACTATTCTGACATTTATTTCTTTTTCTTCTTTCTTTCTTTCTCTATTCTTGTTTTTTTTTTCTTAGTACAATTTAAAAAATAAGTAGAGTGCATTGGAGTAATGGACATAAGCTAAATAATTATTAAATTATCATAGGAAATGAGTATTATAATTGAAATGTAATAAGTATAAGTTCTGCGTACCTTCCTCCTCGAAATCCACTGTTAGACTGGTTTGAAATAAGCTATTAAAGTTTTTTTTACCGAAAGTTGTTTACATGATTATCTGATTGGATAAATTCTATTAATCTCGAATATTATCCCCGTTGCACATGCGCTACTTGTAGGAGATCTTATTCTATGCGCATGTGCGTGAATATATGTCTATAATTTTTTATAATATATAATTAATAATATAATAAATTATATTACAATTATTATAATATAATTTAATTTTGTATAATATATAATTATAATTAAATATTAACAATAAATATTATATTAAAAAATCCTATAATAATTTTTACTACTTTCAGGTAAATTATAGATATATATTCACGCACATGCGCATAGAGAAAGATTTCTTAGAAGTAGTGTTATTGTTAACGAGAATAAAATTAGAAATGAATAGAAATAATCCCCTCCGATAAACATGTAAACGACTTTCGAAAAAAAAACTTTAATAGCTTATTTCAAACCAGTCTAACAGTGGATTTCGAGGAGGAAGGTACGCAGAACTTATACTTATTACATTTCAATTATAATATTCAATTCTTTCGATTAATTAATAATTATTTA
>JACGTP010001117.1:0-12943 GCA_023678845.1 Mischocyttarus mexicanus
AGAGAGAGAGAGAGAGAGAGAGGAAGAAGAAAAAGAAAAAGACATATATATATGTCTGGATCTTTTTATTAGGTTCACACTGGGGGTATCAAGACATCATGCATTTGTTTTCGTCGGTTATTAACGAAGGACAGATTTAAGTTAAAAATATACGAGTCTTTCTTTACCGTTCCTATACTTTTTGTACCATACTTTTATCTCATTTTGTTCTTGTTATTTATATTTACTTATTATAAACTCTTTTTCAAGAAATATCTTTATTTTTCTAGTTATTCGATACCTTAGTATTTGTTTTATATTTCAATTAAAATAATCAAGAACGAGATGTTTGAATCAATATATAATATGGTTTTGTTAATTTCAGATATATGCAGTATTCTTTAAAAATATACAGTCTAACTATTACAGAAATAAAGTAATGTTATAGGAGGAAAATAGGATTCGTATTAAAAATAAATCTCATTGAAAAAATACACGTGTAAATGATTGAAGATAAATTTCTGTTATAGAACCAAACGAAATGAAAGTAACATTTTTTTTGTCGATTATTTTTCTTGTTTTTTTTCTACCATGTTTAATAATAAATGCACAAATAATCACGATACGTGTTTGTATGTATATAAATATTCGTAAGTCTTGAAAAAATTCAACCTTTACATTATACTAACTTTTTAATGCTCATAGACCAAAGTAAAAAAATGAGAAATTCTTGTAGAAATTTTTCCTGTATTTCGTGATACTAATTATACAATGGATATTAAGTAAAGCTGATTACCGCAACGTAGTTAGACAAGATCACATATAGAGAAACTTGGCATATTCCTCTGTTCATTTAGCTACGTTGTCTAACGACGTCATAGAAACTAGAACACCATAATGACTTTTTCGTTTAAGTTCTGGTATATATTATTTCGTTGTAGTAAAATTTTTCTAAAATTTCATACAAAAGGCATAGGGTAGAATTTCTTTTATTTTTAATCCTTATTCAAAGACAAAGAATTACTATAACACAAGATGATTTTAAATAAATGTTTTTTATTAAAAAGAAAAGAACTTTAAAAGGTACGAAAATTATTTCGGTTTTTGTTAATTTAATATTCAAATGAATCTTTGCTATTTTTTTTATACAAATGACCGTATTTTATTTTTTCTCAATTTTTTCTCGAATAAAAAGACTAAAACAATCGTTTTTATTTAAAAAAATAAAAGAAACAAAGTTTGAAGATAAGCAGAAAAGAACATTTCGTATATCTTTCATAGATTTATATTTAATTTATTATAAAATTGTAATATTTTACTAATGGTTTCTCATTAACGTCCAGTCATCGTCGATCATTCTAAAGTGTATGTACGTATATGTGTATGTCTATATGTGTGTGTATCTTCCTGTTATATATGACAGTATAAAATATCGCCCTTGAGGAGGAATTATCGTGACACTGTCCCAAGGGTGAGATTATTGCTTGAGAGAAAACACGATGAGATTGCGACTAGGCTTAGCGATTTCTTCTTTTTTTTTTTGCTTATTCCTCAACTTTCTTAGAGAAATCAAGATTGAAGCTACCATCCTTATAGTATTTTTCTTCTCATATTTGCGAAGATCTTCTTGAGTCAAAGGATAAAATAAAAAAAAATATATTTTCTTTATCTTTCTTTCTATTCTTTCAATACGATTAAAATACGAAAGAAGTAAAAGGGTATATCAATTCTTTTTTCAATCTATTTTCTACTCTCAGATCGAAATTAAAATTTCATTTAACAAAATTCTCAATTCTTAGTGTGTGTGTGTGAATTTTATTCATCTTCAACAAAATACATTTTTCTAATAAGAATAATGAAAAGTAAATAAATAATTTAATTAAAATGAATAAATGAAATTAATCTATTAGCATATGTTGAATAAAATATAAATCTATTTTATTTTTCTATATTCCTTGAATTATTATTTGATTATCTTTTATCTATTATCTCGTATCGTGATAAAACCAATCACCCGAATGTATGATTATTATTTTATATTTAAAAACATCTATCGCGTGAGAATTATTTAGGAGTATCGATACCGAGGCAAAGATAAAAAAAAGAAGAATTTAGAAACATCGTGTTGATTCTTTTGTTGAAATACTGACCACAACGTCGTTCGTGTTCAGTTAACATCGTAGAAAACTCTGCTTTTTTTTTTTGCGGCCAGCCTTTGTCGCTGCTGTTACTGCAGCAGCAGTAGCAGTAGCAGCAGTGGGAAACTTTATTCGCTAAACTTTTTTAGGTCGTACGAATATAAGGGAGAATTTGTAAAAAGACGCCACGGGCTAGATGAATTGGTTCAAACATGGGGTAGATACTTTTTCTTGAAAAGAGATGTATCCACGTGAGATTTACGTGATTAAATACCTTAGTTAACCCTTTAGTACAGTTTATATTACCTTTCGAATACATTGAATAATTATTTTTTAAATAATATCCTTCAATATATTTGACGAGACAAAAATCAATGTAAACAAAATCTTCTATTCCGTTTTCGTATATTTTGTCAGATATTTTATCATTTATCTATGATATAAACAATTAAAAAAAAGAAAAGAAATATTTAATATATGTAACTACAACATCGATCGTATTTTGAAACGTATTATTAAAAAGAAAATAAATAAATGGACAATCCAGTTAACTGTTCACATGTATACATATGTTAATACGTCAAATATTGAATTATGGTAAAATAAAATAAAATTGTATTTAATCGCGAAACGTATTATGTATAATATATATATCAATAATGTTTGATTTGAAATTATCAATAACATTCCAGTATCAGACTTTAATAATTAAATTGCGTGAAATTATTTAAACGATAACGGCAAAATCTGGCAAATGTTGAACGAACGAGAATAGAGAGAAGTGGCAATTAAACTCGATTCCGTGGATTTTATTCAAAAAAATGAAGAAGAGTGTGTACGAAAGAGAGAGAGAAAGAGAGAAAGAAACTGAAATGAAAGAATCACGACGAAACGCAAACTTGATTAGATAAGAAAATAAAATTTTTCTCTTTTCCTCTCTCTCCCTTTCTCGGTGACGACTCATTTCCTCTTTTTCTTGTTCTCTTTCTTACGAATTGCACGTCGAAAGTAAGTACAATGGTATTAATTAAAGCTATCAAAAGTTTACTTCCTTCTTTGGTTTGAGATAGTTCGGTTCCTTTCAACGTCGTACCTAAGCGAGAAAAGGAACTTTTCTACCGTTCAGGATTCAACGAGCCAGAAAGGATTCATCGGATGATGCGGTTGACAAGCACCCAATGTTGAAAATGGTGCATGCATAGCTCGTGAGCATGTCGTCGCCAGTCGTTCCCTAACTTTCGAGTTTGTGATAGTTAACTCCTGTTAGGTGAGACGTTTAAATCTTAATAAGCAAGCAATTCTTAACAATGACAGACAAAAGATGCTTAATGTACACGTTTGTTTAACCTTTCCTTTTTTCTGTTACTTTAAATAAATGTTGAAGAAACGAATCTCAAAGAGAGAAGAGATCAAATAATATTTTTAAAAGGATTAATTATTAAAGGTTGTGAAGGTATATTCAAGGTATTTTAAGAATTAAGTTCGGTTATCCAAGACTGGAATTTTTATTTTCAAGTTTTATGAACGATTTAAAATCACTATTTTTCTTCGTAACGTTTCGTTATTAAATTTCTAATTTATACGAACATTGTATTTCATAGTTAACGATAATATATGTATAAAGAGTAATTCTAAAGATTCTAATAACTTTATACGTCATGTAAATAATAATGCTTTCGTTCCTGTTTATGCATTTTGTTCTGTGTTTATGAATTCTTAAAGTAACTTCCAAATGTTCCGATTTGCTATCTTTGCGAAATATTGAAGAAATGTACAACAGTTATAATTCCCTTTCCTTTAATTGAAAATATTAAATAGAATATTATTTCACACACGTTGTATCGTTTAATTTGACTTGTTTTAAATTTCTTACGTCTAATTGAATATGACAAAATTATTCTAACAGAAAATTACTTCTACTATCATTAAAATTGTGCAATAGCATATCTTTGTAACACACACATACACGTGAAGATTTTTTTTTGTTTTCTTTTCAAATAAAAATAACAAAGTTATTTCAGTTGGCTATAGTTATCGATTCACTTTTAAAGATTCTTTTGGTTTTTTTTTTGAGATAAAATTCTAGAAATAGATTCGATCTTATATGAAATATTCGTATAAATTGTTCCATCGAAGAGCAATCGATGATTCGAGAATCGAAAGACTGTGTTAAAAGGTGAAACGGAAGCAAAAGTAGGGGAAGAAGTTGTATAAAAATTTCGTAGAATATTTTGACCTATCGAGAGTAGAATCTATGCTTAACTTCCGCAACATCTCGATCGAATGGAGTTCATCTCATTCAAATTTATAGCAGTGGGAATACAACGGTTCGTTTAATGGAATTTCGATAAATTAGCTCAAACGAGACAGAATAGAAGAGTAATAAATAATTCTATTTTTAATAATGCATAACTTAATAATCACAGTTCGGGTTTTTACCATAGATTACATTTTTTACGTTCTTATGGTTTTATTATATTCGAGATAAATATTTTCTTTCAAAATGGTCGGGTTAAAAGGAAAATGTTTCAACAAAATTTTGTCACGCTGGTGTGTTCTATATTTTTCTTTTTTTTTTTGTTCTCTTTCTTCTCCATGCGAATTTAGTACTCCTGAGAGAATTATGAATCCATGTTGATAAATGACAGAGAGTTGAGCGTACAAATACGTAGGTTAAATGGATTTACATTTTGTCGTAACCGTAAGTGACCCACATTCAGTCAAACAATTGGCTAACGTTATTATTGTACATGCATCTCAATTGGAAACTAGAAACGCTTCGTGAATTTGTTCTTCCATCTAGTGAGCGAAAAGCATGATAAATATGCTAAAAGCATACTCTTCTCTTTTCGAATGATCCTTTGTATACGTTTTACGACATAAATTTCATAAAATGATATCTCTGTCGTCTCGACTATTATTTAAATAAGATAAATAAAAATATTGTAATTACGTTTAAAAGTAAAACATTCGTTCAAATACGTAACGTAAATTCTCTTTTATAATCCTTGGATAATCGCGTTAATAAAATTATCAATTATCGAGTACTATTAAACAAAGTTTTAGATATTACAAGAGTGAAAGAGAGGGAGAAAAAAATATATTAATTAAATAAATTAAGTTTTACATTCATGTATCGTAATTCTAAATCTACATATGGATTATCCTCGAAGATATAAATACTTGAATGCATAGTATGACACATTAAACTTGTTTAAAATAATCCTTCTAAAGGCACAAATGGAACACCTTATCAAACTCCTTGAATCTTAAGTTGAGACTAACACTAAACCTACGCTTGAGTTTAAGATCCAAACCAAAACAAAGATTGTTGTTGAATGGTATACAAACGTTAACCGTGTCTCTTGTCCTATGCTTTTATCTATGTGTTTCGTCACTAAAATAATATACATTATATTATTTCTATTCGTAATTACAATTATTTTAAGAGCAAATTTCAATTCAATTATGTGCAATTTTTGTTCCATTTCATACTTGACAACGTAATATATACCCCTGACAAAATAAGAACGTGGATATTATTATAAATATTTTTGCAATAGTTTTTAATAGGTATTATAGTAAATATAAATTATTTAAATTTTGAGTTAATGTAATTGTAAGATTGTTTAATCGATTATTATTGAGAAATATATCAAATGAAATAGCAAATGATAAAAGACAAAAGGTGATTTGATATTATCCTAACATCGAATGAGAAAAGGTTGTAGTATGATAAAATAAGGATTGCTATACCGAGAGATACGCCTTAGAAAATGCGTCGAGATTATGGAAGAACGAAATGGGACATGATGGGATGCTATGATACGCGTTGGGTTATGATGGTTAGGTTGAAATGGAACAACGCTAGCTATGGTTCTTGTTCTAAATGAGAAGACACGAGATACGATAAAGGTAAGAAGACGCGTTGAGTTGCCTCAGGAGAAGTACGTCCAACGATATTCTTTATTTCTTTTTTTTCTCGATCCTCGATTAAAGGACAAACCCAATACGAAGGTTGACGAGACCTTTGTTCATTTTCTTTCTCTTTTTTATTTTTTTTTTAGCGATTTCACGTAATGAGATTTCGATTATATTTAATACAAATATTGTTTATTTTGTATCTACAAATAATTAATATTATTGATTTATTTCAAATATTTATAATTATTGTTACAGTAATTATTATGTCAATTAAACTCGTTAATAAATTGCATATATTTTATACGTGATATAAAGATCTTTCTTTTTAAATAACTCGTTCTGTTAAAATTTTTCTATCTTATCTGAAAAATTATTTATTTCTCTGTGATAAGTATTTATACTTATTATAAATATTCATTGTAACTAGCTAATAT
This sequence comes from Mischocyttarus mexicanus, assembly GCA_023678845.1. Taxonomy (NCBI): domain Eukaryota; kingdom Metazoa; phylum Arthropoda; class Insecta; order Hymenoptera; family Vespidae; genus Mischocyttarus; species Mischocyttarus mexicanus. The sequence goes on from JACGTP010001117.1 coordinate 6,476, forward strand.
ATATTAATATAAAATATATTTCAGAAGAAAAAGAAGGAATACATAAAGAGGGTGAGGAAAGAAAGGAGAAATAAAAATATTGGGAGCAGTAAAGTTTTTACCACGAACGTTGGTATCGAGTGACACGAGCTTTCCTTTTCCATACACGTTTCGTAGAAAAAGAAAAAAGAAAGATGAAAAAGCACAAAAAATAGGAGAGAGTGGGAAAGAGAGAATCGAGGAACGTGTGGGAGGAGTGTCGAGGGGTGAAAGGATTGAGAAAGCTCTCTTCGTAGAAAGAATTTGGTAGGATCGTCTGGGGGTATATCACATTCGGTAAAAAAGCATCGGTTCAAGACACGAAAAGCAAATCGAACTGGCCCGTCTTCCATGGAATATTGCTTTTTATTGTCACGGGTACCATCTTACGAATCTCAAGACGCTCATTGTATCATTCCAACGTTCTTTCCCATTTTATTTTCTCCCGATGTTCAAGAAAAGTTTTCAAGCTGCGTCGACCTTCTTTCTATTCCTTTTTTTTTATACCTTCTTCTTCTTCTTCTTTTTCTTTCTACTTTTCTATTTTTGTTTTTTTGAGTTTTCTTTTTCTTTTTTTCGAAGAAGAAGAAGAAGAAACCCCTGTGCTTGGAATAACAACGACCACATTTCGCATTTTTCGCGTTCCTTTTAACGTACGTTTGACTTAAGCACTTAGCGTGTAATTGAAATATAAAAGTTCACCGAAACTGTATTACGGGGAATGGTAGTAGTATGTGTTTTATCTAACAAGTCGTATGATTATTTCCTTGTGTGTGTGTGTGTGTGTGTGTTTTTCTTTTTGTTTTTATTATTTTTTATTCAACGTTTTTACATTTGCCTTTTCTCTTACACGTTTTTGTATCTTCTCTTGATTCGCGACAAAGCATTCTTATTGTTTCCCCAGATGATTTTATTTCATGATCTCGTTTGTTTAATGTTATTATTTAAAAATATAAATTACGACATTTTACTTTATTTCTATTTTATGGAACAATGATGTAGGTTATTCTTATTCACGTGAAACTCGATGGTGTGAAAATAACACCGCGTAGAAAAGAGAAAATATCGAATATTATTTTTTACAACTTTACATCGATAAGCACTTCGACGTTTATTCAACAATTTGAATTTGTTTTAAAAGAAAATACTTTCTGTTTATTTATGCGTACTAGCTGATACAATACCATTTACGGTTAGTTATCAACATCGAAATTCGATATTTAATTTCGCTGGAGTACTAGTGAAAGATTCGATTTTCCGTTCTCTTTCTTTCTCTCTCTCTCTCTCTCTCTTTCTCTTATTTGCATTTTAAGTTTAATTCTTTCTCTGAGAAATTCCATTCTATCGAATATACGAAAGAAATTCGAAGGTCGGATAGTATTCGATGCAACGAAAATACCAATTGTACGATTTTAAGAAAATATATTCTTTAAACGGTATGTTTTAGATTGGAATGATATTTTTCTTCCTACCATTAGAATAAATGAAAATGTTTAATAAATAATTTAAGTGTAAAGAATCTTAAGATGTTTTTTTTTTAAACCTTTAAGTGCAATTGACGCATATGTGTGTTGAAATTCTTTAATTTTTTTCTTTTTTTAATTCAATCAAAACAATTCATATCAGCAAAAAACGTGTTTCGTCATCAATGATCGTAACCCATTCAAAAGGGATTAATAACACTGCTTACAATCTCTGAATAATTAATATCATTCTATGATGAAAGTTATCCTTTAGAATTTTAAGAATAAATTGATTTACTATTGAAATTATTCAATTGTTCGATTTAAAATATCAAGTTACATTAGTATAATGATTTAACGAATCTAACTGCTAACTATAATCAATAATCATTGAAATATATTACTTGTTTAACATAGAATAATCACAATTCATTCTTAGGATCAGTTTACATTATTTAGTTTAATAATCAGTATAGTAACAATATCTCTTCATAACATTTAATTAATTAGTCTTGTTATACAATCAAAATTATTACTTTATATCATTCTCTCTCTTTCTCTTTCTCTTCACAGATATTACAGATATTTAACAACATTGTAATTGTTTCTGAGAATTTTATAAAAAAGAAAAATAGCAATACATGTACCTAATAAAAATGTTGTTTTTGGTAAAATAAATATAAATACATTTTCATTTGATGATCTAGGTTACAAAGCGAATGATCACAGCGAAAGAAATAAAATATGAGAAACGTGCATAACTCGATCATGCAACTGAACATAGTTTTCTAGCGGATATAAATAAACACGATATACGGTTTCGCGATGTAGATACGATCAAATCTAAAGCTCAGCTTTTATAGTTATTCATATTTCGTTCGAATGCTTTCTAAATCGTACATTCGATTTAAACTTAAGTTACTCTCTCTCTCTCTTTCTTTCCAACTTTTGGTTCATACTTTAGCCAGGTAAGTAAGAAATCCAATAAGAAGTACGAGTAAAAAAAACAATATACAAAGGAACGAAAAAATATTCTTACAGGGGAGAAAAAAAAAGAAAAAATAAGATATAAAGTGTATTGAAAAAAATTTCTAAACGATTTTTCATTCTCGCGGTATAAAAAATTCGATCGAATTCGACAATTCCGTCACGTCCTTGCTCGCTCGTCGAAGGTTTGCTTTAGCACCGAAATCACATTTACACGCGGAAACCAACCAGCAACACCTGTCTTCCTGGTACTCGACTTTCCAGCACGAATAAAGACGATAGGATTTTTCCTTGTTGTCTCATAGACCAATCGAATGAGATCGTTTCTTTACGATTGAGAGAAAAAGAAATAAAAAAAAAACGGGATAAGAGATCTCTTTTTCTTCTTCTTTTTCTTCTTCTTCTACACATTTCTTGGGTGAAAGAGAACACAGCTTGTAGAAAGTTTCGAAGAAACTATTTAAGACAGATGCACGTGTATACGTGGCTAAAAAAAACAACGTAAAATGGGAAAAGAATGAAATTTAAATCGAAGTAAGGAAAGGTAACGCATTAATATAAGAAGTTTATTCGCTATTATCTATCAATTAAACTTATTTTAAATATATTAATAATATTTAATAAGGTAAGTTTTTAGTGTTGTCAAGTAGACGTACCACAAAACCCCAAGAATGTGGTTTTGCTTGCGGTCTGAAGCTCGAGGCGTCAATATAATATAAAACATTATGTGATTTTCTCGACAAAATTATTCTTGTCTGCGTCCCTTTTTTCTCGGTCTACCAACCTACAGACAGGTCTCTCTTTAATTAGATATTTTATGTATGAATCTGATACCACCGATATATATATATTAAAGACTTATAAATATAAACTTTGTAATCAGTTTAACAGATGGTAATAAAAATATATAAAAATATGATAAAACAGAAAAAAAGGAAAAATATTATTCCATAAATATTTAGAATCATTTGTACATAAGTGTCTAGTTTTTATTGAGTTAATCCTAACAATACTGACCAAGGAAAACAAATATTACGTACGTGTTTGCGTGAAGATAAAATGTGTGTATATGGGTGCGTATGGTACGAAAGAGAAAAATACGTCGTTCGATGGGGCAAACAAGTGTCGTACACTAAAGTGTCCTCAGGAGGATACTCCTACCGGACCTAAGTTTCATTCGAGCGTACTTCCTAACGTTGGAATGGTAGCCAATAGTAATAGCAGTAGCAAGCAAGCCAGTATCCTATCGTCCCTCTTCGTTTTTCACTGACACCAACAAGCAACTGCACACACTTTTCGTAAGTTCGTGTTGCGGGTAAAGGTAGGACCAACCTGGTCGTAGTGACCTTACATCAACTCGAGTGTGAAAAATTCAGACGTGAACTTTTCGAAGAAAGGAACGAAGGAAGGAACGAAGGAACGTTCCTTCGCGGAATCCCGAGGTTCTTTTTCACCATCTACGCCGACGACAACGACGAGGAAGTGGCCGCGAAACTCACCCGACTTCTTATTGTTAGCACCTTGATTTCTCTCTTTTTCCTTCCTTCGTTTCATTCTTTCTTTCCTTTCCTTTCTTTTCCTTTTTTTTTTTCTCTTTTCCGAGCAGAGATCTCGAGCGTAAAGTGTGAAAGTAGATACGCTTTTCTTTCTCTGCAAAGTATACTAGTCACTTTGAAAAAAGAAAAGAATGTTTGAAATATTTCACAAGTCTAAAATTTCTCATCATTTCTACTCTGTTCTCTTATCTTTATTTAGAGTTCTATTTATATTCTATAAATATGATATAGAGGTAATATTTGTTGATATTGATACGATAATATTGATTCATTCACATCCAATAAGGAAACAAACTCATTCATCGGCGATCAATCCGTATTGTAACGGATTAACAACGAATGGATTATTATCGGATTTGATGAAAGGAAACCCTATATATATATACATGTATATAGACTAATATAACGAGATGCATTATTCGTGTGTTAAGTAGACACTACTTCAGTGAATAAAATATCACTTGCATAGTCTTTAGAAAGGAACTATCATGATCGCTTATGTGAATACCGATCGTTTATCCTTCTTGTTTCTATAGTTCACTCGTTCGTTCGTTCGTTCGTTCGTTCGTTCGTTCAGGAAGTTTTCGAAGCATGAGTATTTTTCATTTCAAGCCAATAAATGTCAGTGATAATTCGAAAGCACCAGTTTTATCGTTGAAAACGTTATTTACGATCATACCGATCATACTGGATTAATCGAATCGAATCGAAAACAGAAAGGAAGAAAGAAAAAAAAAAGCCTCTGCTGTTGATATCGTTGTTGTGCTTTTTGCCAGGTAGGACTTACGATCGGTGACGAAGCTCATTTTCGTTTAGAAGGATTTCCTACAAACATATAACCATTGTTCTTGTTCTCAAACCCGTCTATCAATTCTAAGACTCCGGTGGCTAATATAAACCATGTTTTTCTACGATCGAAATACCTTTCTTGAGATTCCACCCGTTATTTTTTACAACGATTCAACCGGATGGTTGGTTAAGACGAACGGCAATACAATTAAGATTTCTTGTTATTTTAATCCTTGTTCAACCATATCCGATTAAATCGTCCACTTGGACCATCTTTGCTTCTTCTATTTCCAGACACGTTTGTCAAGAACGTTTTTCTTGAACATAACAAATGTACGAGTATTTACTTCAATTATTCTTTAAGCTTTTTTTCCTCTGTTTTATAAAACATTAATAATATTCGAAAGTTTATATAGGATATATGTACCATTTATAAATGTTCATTTATCTCTTCGTGATATTCGTACACCTTACTTCTAAAAAAAAAAAGGGTATAACATTAGTTATTTATAAAGTAAGATTATTTTTGTATGATATTATTTTTGGAAAAAGAATGTTTCTTTAGAATACGTATTTAAACAAATCGATGATTTCAATATGATACCTTATATAATATATAGTAACTAATTAATTTATGTTTCTTTTCTATATTGAATGAAAATATACAATTAAGATAGATTCGAACATTTACAATGTACGATGATTTAATCACGAGAATATATGCATTCTACCACCTGTCTACACATATACATATATATACATCGACTATTGATTTAAACTCATTCATCTTTAAAAGGTGTCTATGTATTTACATACCTACACATCAATGTATATGATCTAATTGACCTAATATTAGAATATTACGTTACGTAATTATACGGGCTATATATATCATATTAATGCCTGAGTGCAGAAGTTCCAACGTCGTCGTGGAATAGAATTATTTCGTTGAAGATAAATTTTTCACGCAAATTTTTCAAGCCCTACTCCCCTTCCCCTCCTTTTGATTTCATCCATAAACTTTAATAATAATCTCCTCTCGTCGAATTTCAAATGAAGAAAGATGTTTTTATATAACTCGAAGAAAATCATTTTTTACTTTTAAAACTCCAAATTTTTTTACAACTTTTTCTTTTATTTGTTCGTTTGTTTTTTTCTTTTTCGTCCATTCTCAGTTCTGATAAACAAAGAGAGTAAAAAAGGGAAAAGGAGAAGGAGAAAAAAAATAAAAAAAAGAAATAAGAAAAATATCTCGTTGAACGAGTAGAAAAAGATTGTATGAGTTTCAAAAGTAGTATTTTAAAATCCTTTCGTTTCTGTCGTCGTAACGATCGATAAGTTGTCATCCCCTAACAAAATTCTTCCTTACAATCGAACTCGATTTGGCACGTTTGCTTTCTCTCGATCAGGAAGTTGGATAAAAGGAAAAAGAGAAAGAAAATAAAAAGAAAAGAAGAAACTTCTTTTAAAAAAAAAAAAATAGAAAAAAGAAATATTCTATAGCGTGAGAAGAAATCATTCGAATCAATTGTGTGCCAGTTGATTCGGGGGTTCACGATAATCGAAATTTCAACATCTCTCAATAATCCCTAATGGTAACGTCGATTATGCCACCCCACTCTCTTATCGGATAGGATTATTACTCTCTCTCTCTC
>JACGTP010001118.1:0-12911 GCA_023678845.1 Mischocyttarus mexicanus
CAGGGAGACATGATCCTTCCATGAGAGATTAGATGACAAAATGACACTAAGATTGCGTGCTTGCTTAACAAATGGTAAAGCGGTTACATTAATGAAGAGAGAGAGATGAAGATTTGTGTAGATTTGTTAGAAAAAGAGAAAAAAACACTCTCTTACGTATATTTTTGAACGTAGAAAAAAGAAAAAGATAAAACAAAATTTAATTCTAAACGACGACGATGAAGAATGATTAAAAAATAAAAAAATACTTACTCTAATCGAATTCCTTCTGTTAGACCAATGAATTCTTCTATCACGAGAGAGTAAATTATCTGAACGGTTAACAAGACACGACAGTTTAAACAGAACTAAAGCATCGACCTTTTCTCTTATTCAAGTACAAAAGAATTAGGAATGTTTACCAATGCTAGAGTTCTATTCGTTACGTTGTCCACGATCATCGTGACCTAGGACCATGATGTCTCTTCGCAAATAACTAACGCACGTACACGTACTCTCTCATCGATCAGCTGTTTGTTTACCTACCAAATGTTTTCTCTCTCTCTTTCTCTCTCTCTTTTTCTTCTTCTCATTCACTCATTTATTTTGAAAATGGCATAAGTCACTTGTTCAAAAAAAATCGAGTTAATGGCAAACACTAAATACAATTGAACGGTATCTTTTCATTTTAACTAAATTTGCAATCAATAAGTTGAGAATTATTGAGATTTGGTGATTTGACTTTTGTGATTTTGATTTTTATGGTTCTTTTTTTGGAAGTGTTGATTTTTTAATGTTTATACGAAATTATTTATACTGACAAGAAAAATATCAGAGACCATGAGATAACAAATACAAATAAATCTTCTCTAAAGTTAGTCATCCATATTTTGAAACGTGTTAAAACGCAAACCCTTAAATATCTCAACTTAAAAACAAAGTGACTTATGTCACTTTCAAAATAAACAACTCATATAAAAAATTAAATACACGTGTATAATTTTGCGTATAAAAATTGTACATAACGTTGAACGATTAAAAGTTACGTTAAGAAAATATTACAAAATAAAAACAGATTATTTAATAATTATTAAGAAAAATTAGATAATACAGAAAAGAAGGTATATTTATGCAAGTGTTTGTGGGTATGTTGTATATTTTATATGTAGATGCACGTACGTGTGGGTGTGACTTGCAAGAATAAGAAGGCTAAAAAGAAGAAGAAGAAAAAAATAAGGAAGACGAGGTGAGAGAGGGTGAAGAAGGGGGTAGGGGGTAGGAGGAAGAAGAAGGTGGAGCTGCTCTGACCCTAACCTTTCGATTTGGTTTCTGTCGACTCCTCGCATTGCACTTTCGTGAAGGCATCCTGAAAAGGCTTGGAGAGCCTTTAAGCCACTGACGCCTTTGCATCTCGCAAGTGAGGCCGATCAACACACACACACACACATATATATGTACACACATATACAAACAAAGTTCCAGGTTGAATACATTTACGTATATCCTTGTACCTACATGAATGATAAATCTATCGTTCGAAGACGATTATTCAGCTAGGGAATCATCATTTACTCGGCAGGGTACTAACATGTCAGGTGTAATATCGCGAATTAGCCTTGATACCGATCAATTTCGAGAGATCTTAAGAGTCGATGAGAGAGAGAGAGAGAGAGAAAGATAGAATATTAAAACGATGAATAAGATAGAAAATTAAATAGAATTGGAAAAAAAAGATAGAATATCATAGAAATAAGTAGTGGTAGAGAAAAATTCGAAAAATGAGGGAAAATTTGAAGATACGTTTAAGAGAGTGATATAGAATTTAAATAACTTTGATAATGAATAAGAGAAGATAGAATTAAAAATCGAAAGAGAGAAAGAGAGAAAGAGAGAAAGAGAGAGAGAGAGAGAGAGTGAGTGCGAGTTTGTGTTGGAAGAAACTTCAGAGATCCAAGGAGACCGCATTCCTCTCTCATCGTTTCTCGCTCTGCCACCAGTTTCTCTCTCTCTCTCTTTCTCTAACTCTCCTCTTTGATCTTTCTTTCTCTCTCTCTTTCTCTCTCTCTTTTTTCTCTTTCCTGCTCCCCAGCATAACCAGCATCATCACCGATATCTTCATTTTCTCCTATCATAATTTCAAACGTACGACCGTCCAACCGACCAACCGACCGACCAAAGAAGAAGAAGAAGAAGAAGATACTCCATTCTGAACTCTGAATACAACCAGTATGGGTCCAGTTAGGATAGGAGTCCTTTCATTGCTCTCTCTCTCTTTCTCTCTAATCGTTATTCTAATCTCTCCGAGTAGTCTAAACTTCTTTTTTAAAGGAATAGAAGAAGAATAGATCGATCGTTGTTTCGATTTATCGTTGAGCGTATGTTATTCTTATTAATCACCAGATTAGATCATGTTAGATCACCAATGAAATTAGACAGGATATCGATACGATTAATGGGATCTAGAATAATTTTACAATACACTTTTTACCTAATGTTTTATGCAAAAGAGATAATAAATGATGAATAAATGCAGATTATGACGATTATACAAATTCTAATACCCATTTGTAATCTAATAATCTAATAAAGTAAATCATGGGTAAGGAAATTTTTCCTAATTTTATTTAACAAATGTCATATATATATATATGAATAAATATAAATAAATAAATATAAATAATAATAATAATATAAATAAATAAATATAAATGAATATCTGTCCCTCTCTCTCTGTCTCTCTCTGTCTCTCTCTGTCTCTCTCGGTCTCTCTCTGTCTCTCTTGATTCATTAATTATACAATATTTCACATGGTTACGTCAAATGAGATTTGCCAGTGATGTTGTAAATTTATTTAACTTGTTATTACGAACGTCATAGTGAATCTTTAAGTTGACTAATACCTGGCATCTTCTTCTACGCATAGATAGACGTCCTTTCTATTCTGGTATACGTGTACATTTATTTCTGTAGTAGGATATATGTGTATGTGTGTGTATGTGTGTGTGTGTGTGTGTAAAAACGAATGCAAGAACGAGACGGTAAGCCGAGAGGGTCGGTACATTAAAGGGATCTACGAAGGTTATGAACTTACGACAGTATGGCGTATAAATCGTCGGTATAGAAGGCGCGAGAGAACCATTTGTAAGTTTTAACTTCGTTCTCTTTGAATTTTTCTTCTCTTGCTACTTGTATAACCACCATATTGGATTCCATCGTGAGAATAAATAAGATATTTACAATCAAATTCAGTTCGATTTTATCATTATATTAATTTACTTCATTTAACACTAATCGTTTAAATTATTACATTAATATGACGTTAATATGACATCATTTTTGAAAAATGACCTAAATCGAATGTCATATTAACGATTTTTGTGTTAACTGGGATTCTATTATTAAATATTATGCATATTTGTTATATCAAACGTTTGTATTAGGTGTATGTCAATTATGAAATGGAGCAAAAAATGCATATAATTGATTAAAATGTGATTACAAAGAAGTGATATTTCAAATTTTTGAAAGAAACGTTAAAAAAATGTGTCCATAGGAATGAATAAAAATTTTGAACATGTTCGAGGATTTCCGGAGATTCTTTAGACTTGTCATAATAATCAATAAAATATAATAATCTAATCTTCTAAACACGTACATTTATCTTTGATTACCATAAATATTATCTTTCCTTCTTTTATGTTTTATTTATTTTTGCATTTTTTAGTTATTTGTTTAAATTTATAGAAACACCTACAAAATATACAAACTACACATACTTGTTTTATCCAGAAAAAGTAATTCTCATTAGTAGTCAATATATCAGAAAACTATTAAACAAGTAAACTAAATCTCTAACGTGTCAACTTATCTGATATTTTCTATTAAGTTATTTATTTATTTTATTTTCACTTCTCTCTTCTAAGAAAAACAAATTAACTCATACAACACGTCATTCGTCTCAATGTGATTTCTATTTTTTGAGAACTTTGAAACGTCATTATCTCGAATCCGAATACGAGTCCGAGTAGTAAGTTTAAAGTCTGGTACAGCCACAGGAATCTGTGAAGGAGTCAACCGAAGAAAACGAGGGGGGGGGGGGGGGGGGGTAAAAGGATGGAAGAGAAGAAGGAAAGGAAAGGAAAGGAGGAGCCTTTGACTGTGGATTTCTGTTGGACTCCTCCGCGAAGAAAAGGGCCTTCACGAGTTGGGACAAAAAGCAAAACTCATGCTATGCACCGGGTTACTATTCTCGCGGAGAGGGGTTCGGGGATCATCCTCTTTATTTGGCGATGTTCAGGATATGCCAGTTTGAAGCACGCGTCCCGAATGCATCAATATCTTCTACGAGTTTATCTACTACTCTATCTTTTTCTATCTACAATTTTTTAACCAATGCAATAGAAATTCCACCAATCAATTTATGAATAGAAATTTACCTTTTAGATACGTCTGAATTCTGCGTGTGGTTATTTCCCTAAACGGCAAGGTTTGACGTGAACAACGTATAATTGATATAACACTGCAAAGTGTAGCGAGCAATTCTGTTCTGTGCACGAGAACATTCAAATGAAGTATTTGATGATTAAGTCATAATTTTTTCAAAATATATATTACATATACTTTAAGTATAACATTCCACTTTAATAACTAATAATATAACTGAGTATGATAGATTTTGAAACATGATACAATACATAAAGCTACGTTCAAAGATCACATCTGCAAAAGCCACTATAGTGCCGCGTAGTATCTAAAAGTTTAAATTAATTGTTCAAATTGTGTTTGCAGTATGAACTTTTGAAAAGATCTATTTCTATTATTTATTTGATGAATTTAATTTAATATAAAAAGTACTCGGTTGCATCGAACAATAAAAACTTATTCCAACTTCTGATACAATCTTGACGAATTCACATAATTTAATTTTCTTTTGAATATTTATAGAAAACTAATAAAAGAATGATTATTTTGTATTTTATCAATGATATCAGGTTCCTGTATTGATTTAAGCAGATTGATTTTTAATTTGATCGAAAATTTGTCAAAACACGGTTTGTAATCTTCTTTATTTTTTGTTTGTTTCTATACCGTGAGATATACAAACAAACAGGGATAAAAAATGGAGGGATGGGAGGTTTATATGATGAAAGGACAACACTCAAATGATCGTTTGATCGATCTTCTAATGAACTGTAATTCGTGCGTAATGACCGTGCGCGCCGTGCTGCGTGATTTTAAAATGCCGGGGACAATCTTGTTAACGGCGGTGTTGGTAATGACGGTAATATATCGCGATTATGCGCACGCGAAGTGCACTGACACAATACCCAACTGACTGGCTGGCTGACTGGATGGCTGGCTATGCGAAGAGAGACTGTAATATATCCTCAAAACCTTTATAAATATTTATAGATACTTTCTTGTCATTATCGATGATGATTATCTTTTTCTGTCAGTGACAAGTACTTTATATGCTCAATTTACCTTTGTTTTAACCGATCTGACAACCTTTTTTGTTTATATATTATTTTTTTTGTTCACCATTATCTGTTAACTTATTACAATTTTAATACATTTTATAAATTAAATATATAAATCAAGTATATTATATAAATTCGTATATCCAGAATGCAATTATTGTAAATATTTGTTGCATTTGTTGTATAGTCTATTATATTGGGTGTACACATAAGTTCTCGCCGTTGTTATTAAAAAATAAGGCATTTAATGACTTTAACCGATATAAAATTGCTTCCTGAGTTACTCCTAATGTAAGTGCAAGTTTTTCTTGCATTTGACACGAATCTTCAACCAATAATACTTTCAATTCCGCATATTCGTACACTTTCGGGTCTTCCGTTACGTACTTTGTCTTCAACGTCAAAGTCACCGTTCTTGAACTTCAAAATCTATCCATAACAATATCTTTCACTTAAGAAAACCTCGACATATGCTTTTACAAGCAATCGATGCGCATTACCTGCAAGTTTCTTCAAATTAAAAAATTTAATCAAAAGTTCCCGCAAATGACGCTTATTTGTCTTCAAACTTCGACATTTTCGAAAGAAACAAAATATCTAATACTGATACAAAATCATTAATATATCAAGATTATGTTGTCGAGAGATATCCAACCCTACAATATGACATTTTACATGAGACAATTTTAACCATTAGTTAAATATAAAGCCATATTTTGTTAGACGGCGGAAACTTATTTGTACACCCAATATAGTGTATATAAATTCGTATATATTTTTTTTCTTGATTCAAAAACACCAGTAGCATAATTTTCTTTTATTAAAAAATTGTTGTATCTTTATTTTTTCTATAAAAAAATAATTTCATTCCTTGGGAAAATTTCGATAGAATATATCACCGTTGTTATCCTCGAATCGATTCTCAGACAATTACCTTTTTCCTTCCCATCAAACTTTTTTCTGTATTCTCTGTATTTCTTTCGTTTTTTTTTTAAATTTGATATATACACTCTCAGTTTAATTAGTCTGACCGGGAAGGACAGAAAAGCCGAAGGAAGTTTTGTGCGAGCGAGGGAGCGAGCGAGCAAGCGCGCCCTTGGTCAGGTTTCGTTCGGTATCGAAAAACATCGACAGTGTTCTGAGTAGTCGATAACAACCTGTAATTGATTTTGTGAATCGAAACGCGCTGTGCACGGCACCGATCAACCCGAAAGAAGAAATAGAATACGCAACTCGCCGCATTTGGCGACTGCCACGGAATGTCGTTGCGAATTGAATAAGGTTCGCAAGTGAGTGAGTGAGTGAGTGAGTGAGTGAGTGAGTTGAGTTAGTAAGTGAGTATAACAGATACCAAGAAAAAAATTCAAAAGAAAGAAATAAAATACAATGTAACAAGTTGTATGTTATTATACGCATTTATACCCATACTACACATATGGGATACTAGTACACGAGTGAGACTAACACGGTATGAAACATTATATTTCCAACGTTTAATTGTTCTTTACCATTCATACGTGCTACTTTAAACCATTGGAATCTTAAGAATTCAGGACTTCGCATATACGTTACGCTTATTTAACGCTTAATAACATCGATTAATCTTAAAATGTTTCAATAGTATCAAACTTGAAACAAGACATATTATTTATTTAATAATAATTATTCTAACAAAAATGATAAACATACTGGATATTAATTTTCTCTTCTTCAAAATGTCATTAATGAAAATTGATCAATGAATAATTAATTTCGTTCATAAATTTGGAAACCTTTCTTCATTCGTCATAATTTGTTTATACAACGAGTAATATTAAGATTGACGTTATTATTTTCAATTAAAATCGAATTATAATTAAACGATTAGGTTTGTAAAAAGATATTAGTTTGAAAAATTGATGATAGTGTAAAATAAAGGGAATGAGTTGAGTTTCACTTGGTGTGGTATCTCAATGGTTAAAACTTGCAACAAAGTTTAATATAAGGATAGAAAGAAGATCAAAAGAGAATAGGTAGAGAGAAATAAGAAAAAAAGAAAAATGGTATGGCATGCAGGACAATTAGAAGGCCACAAGAGAACTCGTGCAGTATGATAATGAGGTAAAGTCAGGCGCCGGCGCCAATCGTCGTTTGGCTTTGCCCTCTTTACGGTATCTACATATGTGTGTTATGTGTTTTCTGTGTGTGTGTGGGTGGGTGTGTGGTGTATGGGTGTGTGGTGTATGGGTGGGTGTGTGGTGTATGGGTATGTGGTGTATGGGTGGGTGAGTATGTGTGGGTGGGTGAGTGTTTGTGGGTGTATGGGTGAGTGTTTGTGGGTGTATGGGTGGGTGTGTGGTGTATGTGTGTGTGTGTGTGTGTGTGTGTGTGTGTGGGTGGGTGAGTGTGTGTACCTCGTAAATCATATCGGCAGTTCTTTGTTGACAGTCAGCATATGTTTTTTCCTTTTCTATTTCTTTTCTTAGATCATTATACTTCTATTCTTTAAAATACATATTCTCTATTTAATTGTAAATGTTCATTCAGGATCCTTTTCAAATTGTTGTTGTTTTTTTTATATTTATTTTTATTATTACAGTAAATAGAGTATCAGAGAAAGAAGATGTTCTTCTTCTTCTTTTTTTCATTGTTTATTTTTTTCTAATCTCTTTTTTATTTATTTTTTTATGTATAAGTGCGAGCGTAAAAGAATATATGAAATGTGTTTAGTTGGAGTTTTTTTTTAAGCCGAGAGATATGTAAGCACTTTCGGTAAGCAGATCACAGAGGCCATCGCTGATAAAGTGAACAGAGAACTTGAATGAAATAAGAAACCTTTACGTTCTAGTTTACCTTTTTTTTTTTTACGTTTTACTTCTTCCTAGACAACAAAGTATCTTTTATTTATATTGAAAACAAAATAAAAATTAAATACGGATATAGTATTATAGAATATGAGAAAGTAATAAATAAAATAAAATATTAGGTTGTCAGGTATGAAATGGAGCAAAAAACAAATGCACATAATTGAATTGAGATTTGTTCCATTTCATACTTGCCAAACCTAATAAAATTAAATTAAATTGAATTAAATTAAATTAAATTAAATTAAATAAAATTATATTAAATTATATTAAATTAAATAAAATTAAATTATATTAAATTATATTAAATTAAATTAAATTATATTAAATTATATTAAATTAAATTAAATTATATTAAATTAAATTAAATTATATTAAATTATATTAAATTAAATTAAATTATATTAAATTATATTAAATTATATTAAATAAAATTAAATAAAAATAAATAAAATTAAATTAAATAAAATAAGATTAAATTAAATAAAATTAAATAAAATAAAATTATATTAAATAAAATAAAATTATATTAAATTAAATTATATTATATTAAATTAAATTATATTAAATAAAATAAAATAAAATAAAATAAAATTAAATTATATTAAATAAAATTAAATAAAATTAAATAGAATTAAATTAAATTAAATTAAATATATATTTAATACTATAATTTGTTTTTAAAGAGTAAGAAAATAGTAACGTTGTATTACAATGTTTTACAGTGATGAAACAAGTGCAGAACCTTAACCATATAGAAGAAGAATAAGAATGAGAAGAAAAAGATACGTCAACTCGTTGGTGTCATCGTCTTTGTCGAAGAGAACTAACTCTGTCTTTCTTATTTTCTCTCGACTCGACTATGTTTGGATTTCACATTCTTCCCAAGGCACGTTGAAGACGACGAAGACAACGAAGACAACGAAGACGCGAGTGCTCTCTTCATGCGAGCCATGTCTCAACTCACGTAAGCAATAGATCTTAGACTCTTCCGTTCTAACAGTCTAAATTCTTTTTTTTTTTTACATCCGTTTCTCTCTTTTATACCAAATTTATATTCTCGAAAAATTCTTACACTTTTCTTTCTCTACCTTTTCCTCAATTTTTCTCTCTCTCTCTTTCTCTCTATTCTTTGCTTTCTTAAATTTTTATTCAATTATTTCATAGATTTATTAATATTAAATTATTATTCAAATAATCCACGTGAATTTATATATTATTTAAAAATTTGATTTGGTTATAAATAAATCAAATGAAAATAAAATGTCTAATTGAAAATATTAATTGATTATAAATCATCATCAAGTTCTTTTCAATTTGTTATCCAACACCGTAGTAAAATCATTTAGAATGAGTACAAAGCTCTCTACCCTTTTAATCCTTAGAGGAAAAAAATACTAACGGATGTAAATACATTCACATATACAAAGAGATATATATAAACGTTTAAAGACCCGCATGAGTTAATAATACTACTCTTACCCTCTCGAATCGTGACGTTTCTCATTTACTACACCGTTTGTGGTCCAGTATAGGATACAGGGGTACTCTAACTATTTTTACAATCATCAAATTCTATTAAAATCGTATCAACAATAACAAATCATTAAAATAACAATCCTACAAATCTTAATTAAATCAATTTTTACCAGTAAAAAGAGAACAAGAAATCAATTATAAATAAATTAGATTATTATTTTGTTATATTACATTCATGTCAATTTATTTTGAGTACCACTGTATTAGCATTTCATGAATATTTTTGAAAAAAGAAAGAGAGATGAATAGAAAAGAAAATAATCTGACAATGAAGAGTAAGAAGCAAAGATTCGTTTGCAGATGCGGGTAACAGGTTAAATGTTAAGGATTTTGGGAAGGATCTGGAGGGATCAGGAAGGATCTGGAAGGATCTTAAAGAAAAATTCATGGTGAAGATCTGTAAAAAGAAAAAAAGGACCAAAATGATTTTCCAAAAGGTCTGACAATCTATTCCAACGTTTCAACGTTACAAGAAAGAGGAACTTTGCTCTTGTGTTTCTTGGAATCTTCTCTTATTTCTCTCCTTCTTCCTCTAACTATTTTTCTTATTTGTTTCTTCTTCTTCGTTCCTTCCTTCTTTCTTTCTTTGAAAGTACCTCCACCTCGTTTTTCTTTGACCTACCGTTGAAAAGGTTGACTAGTTCTACTACAAGTTTCTACTTTGAATTTAAATCCGATTTTATTCAATCTTGAATTCTATTTTTTTCTTTCATGTTTTCCAAACGATTTTCTAAGAATTTTTATTTGTGTTCAGTTTAGATGTAATGTTCTCGTAGATTTTTTTTTGTTATCTCTATCAGTCATCATTTTTACAGTTGCAATATGATTTTTAATATTAAAGTTAATTTTAATTGTTTTAATTGAAAAATAACAGTCGTAGGGTTTAATCGAATTCTTTTGGTTAATTATTGACAAGGAGATATAAGATAATGACTTTTTTGAGATCCTCATCAACATTCTTGAATATTTGTTTACTTTCTTTCTAATTTTTGATTGTTGTTGTTAAATCTTTTGATCTTGGTCCACAAAACATGAAATTTAAGTTAACTTGAGTAAATTTAAAAGGTCCTTTTAGATTCCACAAACCATCCAACATATCCTACCTCACCTTCATTCTTTATATACCTGTTAAAGTTCTTTCTAAATTCTAAGCATCACTTTCTACTACAGAAAAAGATAGAAACATGGGATAGAACCTTCCACTAAACTAAACTTCTACGAAAAACCGAAATAAAATCTTTCTCTCTCTCTTTCTCTCTTTTATTGAAACTATTTCTATTTTCTTTTTCTTGGTTGATCCTTCTCATTGATTCCTTTTTCTTTATAGGAAATTCCTATCCTTCTTCCATTCAACTACCACAAACTTTTCTTTACATTCAAACTTAACGTCAGTTTACACCTGTATTTTACAACTTTTAAAATGATAATAATTTTGGTTGAAAAACTTGGTAAGTTTTGATAAATCATAGAATTTGTAAACCTTAATCTATAAAATCTTTTGCCCTATGAAGAATGATTTAAGAAAAGAGAGAAAGAATAGGACAACATTCGGAATACCTATCGTAGGAACTTGAAAAGCCCTATGAACGAGCTATGAACGAGCTATGAACGAACATTATGCTGGTGGGCCTGAATTTCATGGTGGCCTTCCTATCCTCCATGACGAGGGCTCACGGGATACTGTGCTGTTGCTTCTCCGAATATGCCAGACTCTTTTGGTGTCGAATTCGCGTTCCTTCTACTTCCTTTAATATATATATACACATACATTAGTGTATGTTTCAACATACACAAACGTATAAATGGGTTCAGACATTTATCATTTACTTTCTCACGAGCCTGCATTTCTTTCAGATTTAACGAACCGTCACGATTTTCATTCACGATTAGTCGAATCAATCAAACCGACCATTTACTTATAAAACACAATAAATAAAATAAATAAAATTAATAATAATAAATATTAAATAATATCTTTTTATCACTGTTTTATCAATTATTCTTATAAAACAATTTTTATTTCTTCAAACGTCAGCTTTTGTTGTTTATTTTATTTTTTTTTTAAATATTTTGTATCGACAAGTAAATGTTAAACGTGTTATGATAATTGGTTGGACAATAAATCAAAGAAAATAATTCAAATAATAAAATCTATTAAAAATTATTTTTTCTAATAAAAAAAAAAGAAAAATACGCGTGTGCATAAAGAATTAAAGTTTTAGCAACACAGGACACTTCTTATCACCTTACAACGTCTCGTTTAATCGATAAATGTGACTGATAAGAATCATAATAATAATCATCGATTAACGTAAATTAACACTTTGAATTCTTTATCCGACAAATGATATATAAAAAAAGAAATATCTTACGTTAAATACACTTTTTAATCAATCCTACAAACTTGAACGAAAAAAGTTTAAGAAAAGAAACAAAAAAAAACAAAAAATTATTTCGAATGTTTATGTCTTGCAGCTTTTCCTTTTAAAATCTTTCACTTGGAAGTTTTATAAAATCCGCGAGAACATCTGTTTCTAACTTTTACGTTAGAGATTCTAATTTCTTTTTTAATTTTTTTTTCTCTAGTTTTTTTCCTTTACACTTTAGGACAGAGCATGTAGGATTCTCTTGCTGGAGGGTTTTCGAGGATATATATTCACGTAAATACACATGCATATATTAGGTTGTCTAGTATGAAATGGAGCAAAAAATGCATATAATTGAATTGAAATTTGCTCCATTTCATACTTGACAATATATATGCATTACACTATATATATATTACACTATATATATATTACACTATATATATATTACACTATATATATATTACACTATATATATATTACACTATATATATATATATATTACACTATATATATTACAATATATACGTATATTACAATATATATGTATATTACAATATATATATACATATATATATTACAATATATATGTATATTACAATATATATATATATATATATATATATTACAATATATATGTATATTACAATATATATATATATATATATATATATTACAATATATATGTATATTACAATATATAT
>JACGTP010001119.1:0-12903 GCA_023678845.1 Mischocyttarus mexicanus
TTCGTTTTTTTTGGTTTTGAAATTAAGATATGTCGTTTTATGTGATCATGAACGGTCGAATTCGGCAAATTTAACCTCTCAGAAATCTCACGATTTATTATTCGGCGGTTTGCATCTATCAATGCCTTTATTTTGTCTTCATCGGCTTCAACAGGCCTTCCAAAACGTGGTGCATCTTCGACATCGAAATTGCCGGAACAAAATTTTGCAAACAAATTTTGACATTGTCGTTCGATTAATACATCTTCTCCATACACATCACATAATTTTTGCCTTGCTTGAACTGCATTTTTTATCTTTTCGATAGTAAAAGAGTAAAATATGCAGAAAATGCTTTCGATTTTCCATCTTTGATATGACACCAAACAGAAACTATTCCAAAGAATCAAACAAAATTTTTAACAAACAAGCTTTACTATAACAGCTGTCAAACAATATAATGATTATGCGGCTTAAGTGTGAAATTGGCTGTGAAAAAATACAATTGGGCCCACTGTTGGGAAAAAACGAAATTACTTTCCTAACAATCTAATATTAACAATTAAAACATAATATTTGTCGTAAAAATAAAACCTTGTTAGAGTTGGTTTACGATAAATTTGTTTCTGAAGGTGAAAACAGAATACTTTAAAACTCATGTCATCTTTAGTATAACGCTACGAGTTAATTCCAACACCTAATATTATATTTAAAAGTTAAAAATATACTCTATTGCAAAAATTAATATCTTTGAAGACAATTTTTTGTTCATTCTTTTCTTTTCTTTTTGCTTTTTTGTTGCTAGCAAACGAGCAAATTTCTCTAGCGAGAAATTCACGTAGGGAATTGAATCACAGTCGTCCTCGCCTGACCACCCAAAAGAAAAAAGAAAAAAAAAATAGAAAAAACGATGAGAAAAACTGAACGAAAAGGGGGTAGGAAATCGGAAGGTGTGTGTAGTATCTATGTCATCATCGTAACCACGATTCGTATTTGATTGATTCCATTTCGCAAGTGGTGGTCACATATTTCGTCTACGTGCTCGACAACGGGTTACCCCGTTGTGCATACCGATGGCCGTTTTAATGGAATTGGACGGACGTTAGTTTGTAAAACTAACGGGGGAGGATTCGTCACGATCCGTCGGCCCGTTCCTGAATACCTAAATCGTCGATATTTAATAGGGGAAACATGTTCGGTGAAAAAAAAAAAAAAAAAGGAAACGTCAAAATGGAATGTTCGAAATTGTTCAGAGGTTACAAAAATAATCAAATAAAAAAGAAAAAGAGAAAGAGAAACGAAATAAGAAAATTTGTTTTTCGGTCAATATAATCTTCTTCTTCTTCTTTCCTTTGGAAAAATGTTTGAAGGAAATAACATTAAACGGAAAGAAAATTAAATGGAAGGAAAAGCAGGAAGTAATCTTTAAGATCCACATGGTGCACCACTCCTCTAACCGGTGAAATTTTATTTTATTGACGCGCAGCAGCCCTGCCAGCAGACTCTGCCTTCGGTGCCACATGGTCTCGTTATTAACGTGAAATGCAAACGAGCCCTTTCGTTTCGTCCAAGAAAACCGCTCTCCCACTGATGGTTAGCTATAATTTTTACTGCAAAATTGCATTGCCAAATGGCGTAGAATTTAAAACTGCAAGTTTGCTAACTGTTATTTGACAAAGAAGTGAGACATCTTATCCTTGGTCATTTTTTAGGATTTTGAATAAATCTCGTTCGAATGCAAAGGATTAATATTTAACAAAGTGTGTTTCGAAATTGCATACTTGTGATAACATTGGTTACTTGGCTCGAAGGATTTCGTAAATCAATTATTTTGAAACGTCATTCTTCCACATACACGTCGCACACATATGCACGAATACATTTATCCTTTTTTTTTTATTTCCTCTGAAGAATTGACGTTACATTAGAACAATACATGCACGCAAAACTTACATATTGTAACAGATGGGTATTATTTTTTTAATCACCGTGGGTAGTGCCTATCGTCTTCTGTTATTACAGATGTCCGCCATTCCTTCGTCATCGGGTGAACAAGTGTCGTACACTGTGTTTGCGATCTCCGTCGCCTATTTTACGTCCGTACAGCTGCGATAAAGCCAATCTGTTATGTACATTGTACATCTGCACGAGCGTCTAAGCTTAATGGATGAATTTAGCGGTACGTCGTGACGTAGTAGTAGTAGTAACGCCTCGTTCTTTGCTTCCTCCAATTTCTACTGATTTACGAATTTTCCCTAAACCCCTTTCCTTCTCCACCACCACCACCACCACCATCACCTTTTCATATATTACAAATCATATTTATTCGCATAAAAATCTTATCTAACAGTGTTGTTGCATCGCGATAGAAACTTTTATGTGCTAACAAACTATATAAATAAAAGGGTCATCGTTGTAATACGTGTGTAACGATGATTACACGAGTTACGTATATGTGTGTATGTTAAAAAAAATCCTATCCAAACAATTTGTCTTTCTTATTTTATTTATATGTATATGCAGGAATTACTCGATAAACGAACTAAAAATTCTGACCTCGTTCACGTTTCTACACAAAAGGAAGTCTAGAAGAAACGTGACAATCGGGGTATCGAAGTTTGCCATTAATCGACTCTGAGAAAAGAACCGATGGGACAGGGAAAGAGGAGGAAGAAGAAGAGTAGGAGATCTGATGAAAGCCGTGGAGCTTTGGCCTTTTCCTCGATCAGGGTTGGAGACGACGCACTTTAGCAATTCGTTAAGACGCTTAGTTAAGCAAACAAGAGCATACACACACACACACATAGTTGGTGAAAAGTGATATATACACTCACTTATACGTAGGATATACGTATTTGTTAGTGTGGATCTTATATGTATGTCTGTGTATATGTGTATTATACACACACACACACACACACACACACACATGTATATATATTATATATATCACGGGTAGAAAATCCATGGCTCTCGCGCACGTAATCGCACACAGCTGCGACCCTTTCGTGCGAAGGCATTTCTCTCTCTCTCTCTCTCTCTCTCTCTCTTTCTCGAATTTTCTCTTTCTTTTTTTTTATTATTACCGTCAGTTTGTTTTTCTTCTTTCTATTCCGTCAAATTCGATTTTTACCTCGACCCTCCGTCAAACAGAAACCACGAAATAGAGAAAACTCTCCCTCGTTTTTTCCTTCGATCCTTTTATTTCTTACATTTTTTTTTTCATTATTCCTCTCTCTCTCTCTCTCTCTGTCTTTCTCACTCTCTTGTACGTTCCTTAATTACATTAAGATATTTTCCTTTTTTTTTTGGCACGAATCAAATTCCCAATCTGATAGATAGTTTGTAAGTTACAAACGTAATGAATAAAAAGATAGAAATGCTTTTTTGGGGTTTTTTTTTTCCTTAAACTTCTCGAGTGTCTCTCGTTTTTCGGTTCGGTCAACTTTGGAAAAGAAGAAGTTAAAAATACTCACTTTGTTTTTCACGTAACAGCCAAAAACTCCGACAGATACATCGCGTTAACGCAACTCGTAGCAGCAAACGAGGCGCGTGTTCTCGACTTTTCATCGTAAGAGAGAAAACCAGAAGCTTCAAATAACAGTCAGAGAGAGAGAGAGAGAGAGAGAGAGAGGAGAGAGAGAAAATAACGAACAGTATCGGATCGCAACTTTGCGTATCTCTCTCTCTCTCTTTCTATCTATCTATCTATATATCTATCTATCTATCTATCTTTCTCTAACAAAACGATCTGGGCTTCCTCGTCGACGAGAAGTTTACAACGAGGGGGCCAGATGGAAACGCGTAAATCCTTCGAAATCCGCGTTCGTATTACTCCGTGGCAAAGCTTCGAATTAGCGAATTTCAACCTACCCTATGAAGTTTTTCTTTTTCTTATAATCTGTCAAAGAAAAGTAAATTCTTAGGAATATTGTTTCCATTCACTTCCATTATTATCCACTACCATACGTCTTGTTGCGATTAACAAAAACATACCTTTAAAACATTACTCTAAAGATATTTAGAATTAATAGAGAAATATCGACTCTACGAGAGACCTACGGCGATTCGGATAAAACCATGAGAGGACAAAAGAGGTGAAACGGTGTGGGCCGGGAAGAGAAACAGGGACGCGGGGAAGGAATAATCGCAGTCCGCTTTTTGAAGGAAACGAGCTTCGGGGCATCGTGTCGTGCCGAGCTTATGTTTATACATATGTCCCGCACATGGTACGGCGCCTGGAGGAGTAAGAGGAAAGAGGAGACGAAAGAGGAGGTGGTGGTGGTGGTGTGCTGGTGGTGGTAGTAGTTTTGGTGGTGATACTAGTGCTGGTGCTAGTGCTAGTACTGTTCCTATCGAAGGTGGTGGAAGTGTAGGTGTGTAGGTTGAGGTGGAGGTTGAGGTGGAGGTGGAGATGGTGGTGGAGGTGTAGGTGGGGTAGAGGCGTACTGAAATTTCCAATATTAGAACGGCCAAGCGAGAGGCAGGCCAGATGTCTACCGTACTGACTGCCGAGAGACCGACGTACGTTCAGCTTGGTTTCATTACAAAAATGTCACGCACAGCCACCGCGCGTCGCCCCGGCTCGCACTGCCATTCGATGATGCGTTCTCTCCTCTTTCACCATTCCCAACCCACCCCCACCTTTATCAACATTAATAGTAGTAGTAGTAGTAGTACCACCACCACCACTACTACTACTACTACTACTACCTTTTGCAACCTCCTTCCGTCAACCACCACGATCGAGACTTTATAGACAGCGTTTCTGATTACGATGTGTCTCCTCGTTTCTTCCTATCTTCTTATTTTTTTACCTAGTTTATATACTTTCTTTCTTTTCTTTTTCTCTTTTTTTCTTTACTTTGCTGTCATTCGTTTACCTGCTTGACGTTCAAACTTTGAAACATGGTTTCATTTTGATATAGAATCCGATAGAGTAATTAAAAATTTATTTTAATATTTATAAGATGAGTAGAAAATTAACTTTTATACATTTTCTTAAAAAATAATGCAAAATAGTATATGTTTTTATACAAATCTAAAAAGGATATGATCAAATTTATTTTACAAACTAAATAAATAAATTTTTGTACGATATATATGTGAGTATGAATGACAGTAGTCATAGATCGTGTATGTAAATTTGAATTTTTTGTTTTCAAGTTAATATTATGAGAAAAACAACTTTTATTTCATCCTGTATATACGTCGGATATTGACCTAAAGAGATAAAGAAAAATGTATCGAAAAATAAAGCGATTTTTGATCCTGGGGGTGAAACGTTAAACTATTATGCTGTTAACGTTACGTTTAAAGGTATGCGTATACGTAACACATACGTAGGTAGAGATAGGTAGGTAGGTAGGTAGGTAGGTAGGTAGATAGGTAGATAGGTAGGTACGCGTATGTTAAAGCTTGCCTCGTTACAAAGATGTCATGCGCAGAAACGTCAGTTTCCTGGGTTGGCACGCGGTTACGTTACGTTTTCTACGTGCGTTCCTGTGTCCACGATAGGTTTGGCGGTGGTGGTAGCTTGGCGTTTGAGCGTTTCATGGGTTAAAAAAATCCTTCAGAAATGTAAAAGAACAAGGACAAAAAAGATGAGAGACATGCCTGCTGGGTTATGTTCGGATCAAATCATATTTTTTTTTTTTTTTTGAAAATCAAACGATTCATCTTCTTTTTTTTGGTATCGTCGTTTTAATCAATTTTTCCTTTCAATCTCGTCGTAGATTGCACATTTGTTGTATCTTCTTGCTTTTCGTACTTATATTTCCTTTTTGTTGATCATAATTTTCGACAAAAAATTTGTTTATACAA
Source organism: Mischocyttarus mexicanus (assembly GCA_023678845.1). Classification (NCBI taxonomy): domain Eukaryota; kingdom Metazoa; phylum Arthropoda; class Insecta; order Hymenoptera; family Vespidae; genus Mischocyttarus; species Mischocyttarus mexicanus. The sequence goes on from JACGTP010001119.1 coordinate 5,803, forward strand.
GTGAAAATTGGGAAGTGAAAATTTGCTAATATAAATGACGACGGGGTTAGGATCGGAGAAAGGTAGATGGAAGGAGTATTTGAAAGGAGGAGGAGGAGGAGGAGGAGGGAGAGAAGGGGTGAGAGGGAATGAAATTGCTTTGCGCTTAATTGCATTTAGACCAGTCTTCCCTTCACCGACGTTTAAGCGCGCACTACCTGACAAGTCCAGCTACGTACCTGTCATCGTCATGTCGTGGCACCACCGAGAACACGATTTCGTGGTTTTCCTGACGGTTTCACGCAAACCCATATTATTAAACGCACTATCATTTAACGCGTTCTCCCAGCAAGAACGATGGGGAGATGGGAGGGGCGGGGAGGGGGGTGTACATGCAAGCGTAATATCCAACTTAAACGATAGCACCCCTCCCCCCCCAACCCTTTAAAATTGATTGAGGATATCGAACGAAGATATCAAAACTTTAGTCGATAGATCAATGAATTTACTCAACACTACGAATAAACGACAGGAAACAATCGGTTCTTACGCATATGGGGACAACTACTTAACAAACTTTGTTGTATTCTTTGCTGGTTACTAAAAAGTCTCAAATACATATACAGTCAACCCTCCTATAACGCGGTACTCTCAGAACGCGGTACTCTCAGAACGCGGTTTCCATATAACGCGAAGCTGAAAATGAGACAGCCCTCTCCTATAACGCAGTACTCTCAGAACGCAGTTTCCATATAACGCGAAGCTGAAAATGCGACAGCCCTCCTATAACACGATACTCTTACAGCGCGGTTTCCGTCAACAGCATCCCATAAGTTCCTTCCGCGTAGCCTAAGAATGTTTAGTCTATGTTTAGTTCATTAGGGCCTATTTGAATTATAAGGGGACTCAAATTATCTGAAAGCGAGGATGAGTGTTGAAAGATTAAATTTTACAAAAGTCTTTCTTGTTTTTGTTGGAAAACAGTTTTTCAGTTTAGTTTTGGTATCATTTCTTTATATAAACTCTTCAATTAAATAAAAATAATTTATAATTTATCTTGTCCTTATTGGTCTCCATATAACGCGGTACGAATAATGTGATTTGTACTAATTCTGCGTTTCTTATAGCGCGGTTTCCATACAATGCGGTAGACGGTTTCCATAGAACGCGCTACGAATTAGCCTGGTTTGTACGGTTAAATCCGAGTTTCTTATAGCGCGGTTTCCATATAACGCGGTACGCACTCACCGCGTTATAGGAGGGTTGACTGTATAAAATAGAAAATATGGAAATAAATATATTTATTAGTAATAAATATATAGTAATAAATATATAGTAATAAATATATTCAGAATAGAATATATAGAATAGAAAAAGGGTATATGGTTTTTATTCTATTACATGCCCTTTGCAAAAGTCTAACGTTTCCATAAGATAAAATCTTTTGTGTAACACATATTACTAAAAAAGAAAGTATCCCTCTCTTCCCCTCTTCTCGTACAGCACATAATGTGAGCACGTGTGTTTTACCATTTGATTTTGATCTTTGAATCTATGACGTCATTTTCTGACGACCCTTCTGATACAATAATGTATTATATTAATTAGTTGATACAAATATTGAATTAAATTATTTATCAATTAAATATATCTACATGTAATTATGTGTATATTAGTTTATCATAGAAATTCTTTTCTTTCCTAACTTTCGTAGCTTCGTACGAAGAAGGGGGGGTTGATTAGCACCTTTACTTTTCTCAGGGGTCAACGTAAACGACAATGAAGAAACAATCGATCGATCGATCGACACTTAATATATCTGTGGAAATATCAAATAGCGAGAGCAGGTGTATATTCAGACTGCAGTTAGGTTCGTTGGTATCGGTGAATATACCTAGAGACAAGTCCTAGGTGTAAGCTGTAACATGTATTAGTATGCGTGTGACACTATTCCAATACGTCGACGATGGTCTACCCTTCTTCTACTATTCTTTCTTCCTCTCTCCTCCTCTCTCCTCCTCTTCATCCTTGAGAGAAGGAAGTTCCTCGTTCTTCTAACAGTTAAACTTTTAGCAGGTAGAACTTTCTCGAGAATTTTTTATGTCGATGTCAGAAAAGTTTTTATGTCAGAAAATTTACAAATAACTTCTTCCTCTTCCTCTTATTTCATTAATAATTCGTATCACTATATAATAATAAAATAATCGTAAAAATTCGTATGAAGTAAAAATCGTTACACGATTTTACTGTTAGAGTCCCTTGTTACTCATATACACTTTGACTATACTAAATCGGTAGGAAACTGCTATCCTTTGTTGAAAATTGGATTTAAACCGCTGGCGAACCGCGTCAACGATCACGAAAATGGAAAATAAGAACAAAGAAATAGAGAAAAAGAGAGAGAGAAAAAGTCGAAACATTCAAACGGTGTTTACCAGGCTGATACCGGAAGGTACTAAACAAAGGAAGTAAAGCATACCCCCTTCTCTCTCTTTCTCTCTCTCTCTCTCTGTCGTGACTCTTGATTCTCTTTGAACCACGGAAGCTGCCCGCAACACCTGACTGAGTCGACGGACGCATATACGGCAGGTTCAGCCGACAACGGCACCGACAGTGGGGTGCAGAGGTTGTGCCGAGGGGTTGGTTGACTGGGTCGAAAGAGAGAAAGAGAGAAAGAGATAGATAGAGAGAGAGAAAAGGAACGAAAGGAAAGAGGTAGAGAGGTGAAGAAGAGGACGGAGAGAGAGAAAGATTAATAATATAGGAAAGCCAAAGCCATGCTACCCTCCAACAAGCTTTCCTCTGCCTCTCTCTTCTGTTGCCAACAGTTAATCGATATAATACTTTGGTATAACACGCTAACGCCAACCCGCGTGTGTTGTGTTGTTTCGCTCACTTACGTGTATTCCTCTTGCAGTAGCAGTAGCAGTAGCAGTAGCAGCAGCAGCAGACATGCAACCATATACACGCATGCACGCACGCACCCACAACGCACATACACACATTCATACACAAACGAACGTATTCCATACATTAAAGACATTTTCTAAGTACTCTTGCAATTGATTCAAGAGTTAACACTAGAACTACCAAGACCAGTCATTTTGACTGCTCTTGGTAGAAGTAGCATTGTTTTTTTCCGGTAGTTCTAGTGTTAAAAATGTTGTTATTATTAGGTTGTTCGGAAAGTCGATTCGTTTTTTTTGGTTTTGAAATTAAGATATGTCGTTTTATGTGATCATGAACGGTCGAATTCGACAAATTTAACCTCTCAGTAATCTCACGATTTATTATTCGGCGGTTTGCATCTATCAATGCCTTTATTTTGTCTTCATCGGCTTCAACGGGCCTTCCAAAACGTGGTGCATCTTCGATATCGAAATTGCCGGAACAAAATTTTGCAAACAAATTTTGACATTGTCGTTCGATTAATACATCTTCTCCATACATATCAGATAATTTTTGCCTTGCTTGAACTGCATTTTTTACCTTTTCAATAGTAGAAGAGTAAAATATGCCGAAAATGCTTTCGATTTTCTATCTTTGATAGGACACCAAACAGAAACTATTCTAAAGAATCAAACAAAATTTTTAACAAACAAGCTTTACTATATCAGCTGTTAAACAATATAATGATTATGCGGCTTAAGTGTGAAATTGGCTGTGAAAAAATACAATTGGGCCCACTGTTGGGAAAAAACGAAATTACTTTCCTAACGATCTAATATAAATAAATTATGATATTTTTAAAAATTGCCACCATGTAGATGTATTTCGATACCCTTATACAGTAATCCCCCCTATAACGCGGTAGATTCGTTCCGCGTAATAGGAAAACGCGTTGTAGGAGTATTCTCAATTGACACAATGTGCAGAGGTACGTGAAATTATCTATGAACTGTTAACTGTCAAACTTCAAATCATTATAAATTTCACAGTACAGAAATACGTGGAAAATCCCCGCGTTATATGGGGGAAAACACGCGTTAGACGAGGGACTGAAATCGCGTAGTATGAAAATGCGTTATAAGAGTACCGCGTTATAGGGGGGATTACTGTATTCATTTTATATGATAATATAAAACAAAACAATAAAACAATTCTTCTGTTTTTACGATTATAAATGACCAGTCATTTTGACTGGTTTTGGTAGAAGTAGCATTGTTTTTTTTCCGGTAGTTCTAGTGTTTAAATGCTGCATATTCGACCGTAACAAGAGATTCATTTAAGAATTTTTAAGAAATTATTTTACGTTGCTAGAAATGATTCAAAAACGTTTATGTTTATTGTATTATTATTCTTTATAGAAAAGTATAAAATCGAGATACGTTAGTCGAAATATGAAATTTCGAGATATTCTAGAAATTTGAAGACTTTTAATCGAACTCTCCAACTCATTACGAGTGCTGTTCGTTAACGACAGACCTCACCCCCCCCCTCTTCCCCCTCCCCTACCACGACGACTACTACTACTACTACTTCTACTACTAGCCAAGCGTTTGTGTACCTGACGTACGTGTTTCTTGCGGTTCGTTATAAAGTTGGTTAATTTTAATTCGCGTATAAAAATGAAAAAAAAAAAGGAATAAAATGAAATAAACTTAATTAGTTATCGTTACGATTTTGAATTCGTCTTACTATTCCCCTTTCATTTATTAATTTCAATAACTTCATTTATATTCTTTTAATGTCATTGAATATATTTATCAACGTGTCACCTTATCTTTTATCGAATAAAGAGAAAGAGAAAGAGAAGGAGAAAGAGAGAAACGTGTAAGAAAGAGAAAACGAGATAGAAAGATTCTACAGGTGTACAAATCGAATATCCAACACAATTAATCATAAAAAAGTAAACATATCAGTTAGTTCGGGGAAAAAGAATCATTTCATTGGTTGTTTCGAAAATGTTGTCAATCGAAACTTACCTAAACTTATTTTGAAATTTTCCAAATGATTTTGAAAAATTCTAACAAAGGTGTTACTCAATTCGATCGTTTTCGATGATTTCATAATTATGAAAAAATTTTTTTCTTTTTATTTGCCATTTAGAAAAAGGAAAAAAATCAAATTACTTTTTCAAACAAGGTTAATATAATATACGTCTTGAAGAACGTAATAATTCGTAAAAGAATGTTTTTGACAGGTTTTTCCTTATCTTTTTTTTTTCTTTTTCTTTTCTAAAGAAAACTTCAAGTTCCCAACAATTCTATTATTGCTGCTTGCAGCTTGCTCTTTGCCTTCCGGACAATTTTCTGATATTCTCCGTTTCCGTTTGCCTTTCTCTCTCTCTCTCTCTCTCTCTCTTTCTCTCTTTCTCTCTCTCTCTCTTTGCCTATCTGTCTCTCTTCCGCGTAATCAGAATACACGTGCGTGTGCGCGCGCAAACGCCTACGTATATGATTTTTTGGCATTTACTTATCACTCATCCTATCATTTTATTTACTCATCCCCCTCCCCTCCCTCTAATTTCTTATTCCTCATTTTCCTCTTCGTCTTCTTATATTGTATCGTTCTCGCCGAAAAAAAAAATCTTTACAATTACCATAGATAAAAAAAAAAACATAATTATTTAAAAAAAGAAAAATAAAACTCACCTGCGTTTAAAACGGCGTTTAGATTTCCGAGTCAGTTTTGAAGTTTCCAAAAAAATCCAGCAATTCTTTCCAAAGATTTAATTACAAAAGTAAAATGAATCAATATTTTTTATCAAAATAAAATCACTAGCTCGAGTGTTTTATATTTTGCAATCACTTGTACGACGTCATTCTATGATCAAATTATCTCATAAATATTACTTCATAACGCACTGTTTCTTTTTGTGTTTCTTTTAATATCACTAACCCTCTGTCTTCTAATTTGAATTTTGAAAATGGAAAAACGTTTCTGTGTTCAATGTCTGTCAATCAAACTTGACTAAAAGAAAATACACGAGAATGTAAAAGAAATAATCGATAAAATCTAGTACAAAGTATATATGTAATATATATTCGTAAAAAGGTATAATATAATTTTGTTTTTTCTATTTCGATGATGATCAAAATGACATTAGAGAGTAGAATAACGCGAATTAGTGAAACAGAAATTCAGAGAAGATGACGCGCGCACGGCTGCTGGCGGCCGACTGAGTGTCTAAGCGGGTGAAACGAAAGGACGAAGTGGTGGAAAGCGGCATAACGAAGAGGAGGAGAAGGAGGAGTAGGTGGAGGGAGGAAAGGGTGGCAGGAGAAGGAAGGGAAGGAAACCGAAGAAGAAGAAAAAGAGATGGTTTGCTAACCTCCAGCAGGGAACCTCCGGCTGGTCTCAACCTGTGGTACACATTTCTTCTTTTTCTTCTTTCCCTTTTTCCTATTCCTCTGTTCTCTTCTTCCTCTTCCTTCTTCTCCTTCTCCTCCTCCTCCTTTTCTTCATCTTCTTCGTCGTCTTCTTCTTCTTTAGCTTCCAGGCACCCTGTGTCGCTTAGAGGAGACTTCGTTGTACCGAAATAGTGATAGAAATGCTCACCGAACGTTTCACACCGCTTTGATTTACGTTCCTGGACTTCCTTTAGTTTTCTTGAATTATGACTATGCGTGTATGTATGCGTGATTATGAGAGTTTTTTTTTCGGAACGTAGTTTTTAAAATAGATTTTAATTGGTGAATTTATTTTCTCATCAATTTCTTTCGATTTCAACAAAAAATAATATGTCTTTTATTTTAATTATTTATTATTATAACCGTTTCAAGACGAAAATTCTTTAAAAATATTTCAAAAAGAAATTTTTTTTTAATATTTTATAAAATATATATATTTATTAAAGATATATATATTTATAAAGACCTAGTTAACACAAAACGTTAATATGACGTTAATATGACGTTAATATGACGTTATATATATTTAAAAAATAAATTTTTAATTTAAATATATATTTATAAAGATATATTTAAAAAAGAAATTTTTTTAAATATATATCAAAAATATAAAATAAAATATAAAATAAATATATTTTTTTTTTTTTTTAAAAAAAGAGACATTTGTTCTTTGAAAACGTAAGAAATACAAATGTGTTATTTTTATATATAAACCTATGATCAATGTTTTTTTTTTTATTAATATAATGAATTTTCTTTGACTTTTTTT
>JACGTP010001120.1:0-12897 GCA_023678845.1 Mischocyttarus mexicanus
CCACATACAAACATACACACACACACATATCAAATACAAATATGCTGACATACACACTGCAAAAATAAACAAAGAATGTTACACATGTAGGTGTACATGCACGTACGAATTTGTCACACAAACCTTTAAAATACATTCTCGTTGGCAGCATGGAAAGTCGCTTATGCCTCTCTATCGGATTCTTTCGATCTTTTTCTTTCATTTCACTAACACTCCGTGCTCCGAAAGCTTCGACAAAAAACGCAAACGAAATGTCAGTGTTCACGAGATCGCACGCATAGTAGTTACGCGGTTTATCATTCTCACTATGTTCGTTATTAAAATAGTTTATTATCAAGTAACGATGGAATTTGTCGATCGTGATACTGCTGACAATAACAACGACAGGTACATATTTTTATTTCTTTAATTTATTTTTTTCTTTCTGTTACTTTTTTAAATTAAAAAATTTAATCTTAAAATTATACTACTGATAATATTGTTTTATTAATTATAATGATACATTTCGACTATGATTTGATAAATCGTTCAAATTATTTTCGTGTAATTATCTTCTACAAATCATTTCATTTAAATATGAAGCAAATTTGATCTAAAAATTAAAAGGGTCTATATGAACTATGATTCATAAAAGAATACGTATTCTTAAAATATATCTTTCAGGGTTGAAAGTTCTTTCTTTTTTCCTCATTGAAGGAGTACTTTTATTCTTTACTTTACTACTTTCAAGTGTAACTCGTACTAGTTCAAATATATCCTTGCAACCAAGTAACTACTCTATTTTCTTTTTTCTTTTTCGAAATAACTAATATCACGATCTTTAACTTTCTTTTACGATAGATTATGTAAAAAAAACCTGTTTAAAAAGTTTTTAATTCTTCGCGAAGAATTTAAAAGTAAAAAATAATAAAAATGAAGCGAGACACGAAGGGGGGAAAAGAAAAAAAGAAACAGAAATAACGAGAAAACATTGATTCGAGATTTTTATATTTTTGTATACTACTGTAATCAAATTTTCTCTAGTTAAAAGAAATATCAATATAAAATCTAGGATATCGAGAAAATAAGGCCAAGTTCCTTTTAAGCCTCCAGGGAAATTGCATAGGAAAATTTTCGGCGTACTATGGATCCATTGTCCTGAATCTCTCGAGTATAAAGATATTCCATTTGAATTTTCTTTTCTCTTTGATTTTCATTCTATACCAGATTCCTATTAAACTATAAAAACTATGCCAAACTGGAAGCTCGTAATAATTTATATCGATAATACCTATTACGTAATACCATTTATTATCATTTAACTCGAATCACTTCAAATATTATATTTTATTTTCTTTTTTTGTAAATTCACGTGCACGCGCATCATTGCAATTGCAAAAAAAAAATAAAATATGATCGGGAATATGTGGTTCACCTTGAACCATTCATCCTTTACTTCTAACATTCTTCTTTTTTACATTATTAAATATAAATATATGGCTCATTACAGTAACAGGAATAATCAAACGTTTATTTGAAAATACAAAATATCGTTTATCATTTTTCAAAATAAATTATACTTAAATACCCTTCTGTTTCTACAGAATTTCACGTGTAGTCAATTTATGCAAAAGAAAAAAAAAGAAAGAAAAATAAACAAAAGAAGAAAGAAAAAATCCATAGAGTTGTTTACATGAAAAATAACTCGATAGCCATGGAAAAATATGAAACATGATAAAATCAGGTACTAAAACTTGGGTAAAAATTTGTATAATTTGCATACAATTATCAGTTAACTCTTACTACCTGCACTACGTCAAGTTAAGCTAGAAAAATGATTTTTTTTATCTAACAATTTATCATACTCTAACGTTAAAGAAGAATTTTTGGTTTTTTCAATTGAACGATCTCTTCTACACGCTTCTAATTAATTTTATTCTGAAACCTAGAGACGATGGGTTTTTGCATTCTATTCTAATCATAGGAAACTATCTCCAAGTTGTTTTTCTTCAAGTCTTCTGATCTTACTGGTCGATTAAGGGAAAGTTTACAAAAAATTATTTAATCATTTTATCTTTTTCCGTTTTTCTTTTTACGCTTTTTTTTCTTTTGCATATTGGTATTACAGGTTAGAATCAATTTGTACTCATCCGTAAAAGGATCTTCTCGTTTACGTAATAATGAGTTCGTTATACATGTAAGATATTAGTTGATGTTTTTATAGATATATATGTATACGTATAAGCCTAAGTTATTTTTCCTTCGTAGTTAAGGATGGTAAAAGATTACGTAAATTAACACAGAGAACGCGGCCATCTTTGAAGCGTGGAAAATATTAAGTTTGATAGACATATTAGGTAAGAAGGCTCTTCTCTCAAACCTGAAAGCGTATTAAATCTCATCCTGGACTTTTCCGCTTGGAAAACTTTTCAGTTCGTCGTATTTCGATAGTCTTCATAATCATCAAGTTAAACGTCGGGTAATGTTAATGATGAAAAATTAATAAATAAAATATAGGTGTGTGTTTTAACGAGAGCAAAAGATTTCAATTGATTTGGTTTTACAGACATCTTCGATCGTGTCAGAGATATCAGATGATTCGTATTGCATTTGTTTCCTTCTCGGATTACTTCTTGCTTTCACGTCTGGTTTCTGGTAACCATTAATTTCTCCGAGTGGTTCTCTTCTCTCACCGATAAAGTGCGCCTGGGTGACCACGTGGAATCCGTAATGACGTTTTGAGTAATCGAGTTTAAGCCGTCTTCCATACAACTTCCTAATTGCTTCTTTTAAAGTTTCAAAACTTTTCAGTCAATATACTCCTCGAACGTTCGACTGATTTTACTAAAGAATTTAACCTGACTGGCATAAATATATTTTCAAGATCTTTTTCTTTCTGTTTTTCGATAAACTTTCAGAGATATGAAAAAAATTTTAAGGATACTTCCCTTTATTTCTTTGAATTGCAAAAATAATTTTACTTCGTACAATATAATCGTGGAAGAATTTGTTTTTCTTCTTCTATGATCAATCCAAATGATTTCAATTGGATAATTTTAAACGATAGAAAGAAAAATGAGATTTTTTAAATAATTTACCTTTTCGACGATAAAACGATTGTCATTGGTGAGTCATCATAGGCTGTATATTACTCGGTGACTGAACTACCGGATTGCTACTAGGTAATTTAAACGACGGCAGGTGAAGGGTCATTTGGGTTCCTCGAGTGTTACATGTGTCTGGTGTACATTTGTTTCGCATGAAACACTGTGGTTACCCTTGACAACATAGTGATTCATAGCTTTAAAAAGGAAACCGTAGGAAAGGGTGATTCGTTGTTGGTTGATTCTGTTTTCAGTTTGTTTCGAGTAAGCACGCGATACCGAGAGATTCATATTTTTAATCTCGAGTGCGATTAATGCAAACAAATCGAATAAGAAATACAGTACCGAGGGTGAGTAATTCTATTTGTATTTTCGAAAGGATAAAAATACAAAATAAAGAACATCCAAGTGAAAATATCGAACTCATCGAGATAACGTTTACGTATTTAACAAAAATTAGTTCTGAGAGATTAAATCCTTTCTATGTGTAAATTTGTACACGTTTATAGAAGATATTAATTGGTTTACGCGAAGTAAGCGTAATATATTTTAATTCCATACTTGTGATTGGCTTATCCGAAATAGAGATAATTTATAGCCCGTGTCTTGAACATTCTAAGATTTAAATGATAAAAAGTGAGTGCGTTTTATTAACTCGTCATAGAAAGCGTGCGATGAATAATCATACATACACACATACGATCAAATAAGCGGATGAACATAAGTCTGACATCGTTAACTAGCAAAAGTTGTACTAATTTTCCATAATCGGTTTAACGATATATGCTCACATACGTACAAACATATACATATTTAATTGTTGTCCTTTTTAATAAGATTTTCACGTCCATAAAATGATACCTTTTCTAATTCCCAGAATAATTTCGTATAGAATGATGAATAAAAATAAAATAATTAAATGAAAAGATGACACTGGAGACTAATTAACAGTATTGCTAATTACGTGGCATTATATTTGCGAGCATAAAAGCAAAATGGAGAAAGAAAGTGATCAAAAAATGACAAAAAGAAAAAAAGAACAAAAGAAACAATCAAAGAGAAAGAAAAGTGTACCAGAAGGAAAAGGGGAATACGACGGTATAACGAAATTGATATCTCAAGTGAAGAAAGAAAAATAAAAAAGAAATAGAAAAAAATAGAAAAGAAAGGAAAATGGAAGCAGAGTGACACTTAGGAAAGTGTCGTGTTGTGCAGAGAACTAGAAGAGTAAATGGCACCCAACCGGGAGTGTTCTATGGTAACTTTCTTATTCGTGGTTTCGCGTGACATTGGCCGCTAGAGAACTTTTCGATTCGCTGAATGCGTAACGCATACACACAAATCAATAATACATATATAGAATGAACGATAGTAAGCATTGAATTATAAAATATACATTTTCCTGATTGCTTTTATTTTGATAAAAAGTAAAAATTGAGTAAAGAAACATTTTACAATTAGCGAAAGATGTATATATATCTATTTTCGTTGCTTTATTCTTTTACATTTTTTCTCTTTTTTCCTTCCAAGTGCACTATACGATTCACATACGATTTGTTTGAAAAGTGGGACAAGAGTATGCATTTATCTTATAACGTAAATGTTATACGAATAAGCCGCAAGCCAATTAGAGTATCCCATTCGCTAATTATCCATCATGTTCCTCCCTTTGCGTCTCGCTCTAGCATAACTAAATAAATAAATATATATATGTATATATATTTAATACTAATTACTAATAGAGAGAAATTAATGGACAGAACTTTACATCATGGAAAACCACTCTGAAATGATTATGTAATAACAAGTTTAACGAATGTCTTGCGAATTATTCGACAAAATAGCATTTTCAATAATTCTAACTTTAGCGCAATTTCTTCTTTTTTTTTTGTAAAACAAATCAAAACGCAGATTTCGCGAGATATAAAAATTTCGTTTCGCGAAATAAATTGGCTCGGTAGGAAAGTAAGGAGTAATTGGAATTTCAAAAAGGAAAAAAAAAGAAAATAGAAAAAAAGTAAATGTCATGGAAGATCGTTTAAATTCACGCTCGTCATGTTCGAATTAGGAACGAACAGATGACGATCTCCTGGCCTAGGATAAATCTGATTTTCACCTCGTTGAAACGAAATGAAAAATATGTTACCGTTGGCAAAAGAGAAGGCGACGATAGACGTAAAACAACTTGGTCGTTCCGTTTCGGTGCCTCTCGTGTCCTTGACACTATGTCAGGTTTTATAAAAATCCTAAAAGTTATTGAGATGATATTCCAGCAAAATCAGGTTTAGTAAAAATCGTCACAGTTTGAAATTATTTCTCTAATTTCAAATAACGATTCGCAAAAGGTCCTTTGCCTATTTATCATGAAATCTCGTATTTAAAAGAATCATTATAAATCTTTCGAAAAGCTTTTTTCTTCTTCTAAGTAAGATCTTTTCATCCTCGTGCGGAATTCGTGACAGATAACAATGATAACAAATCACATTTTTTACTTGGCCCGAGAAAAAGAGAGATAGCTAAATTTGATCCTCCTTAAACCCTTCGCACTTCCCCGAGCTTGCCCTTTTCTGCCTGATTTACATCTTTTATTTATTACACTTAGAGTTTTACGCGTTCCCTTTCTTCTATTTTTTCTTCTCTTTTTCTTTCTTACGCGTAAAATAAAATTATATTTGAATTTCCTGTGTGATATAACGAAACTGAGAGGATTAAGAACTCGTGTATACATTTACGTATAAACATAACCGCACAATACACACGTTAATTGAGATGACTCAGGATATTAAATAATAAGCAAGATTATTGAAATTATTAATTCACGTAATACAATCACGAATTGTATACACACAAGAAGGTCCTTGTAAAAATTGACGAAAATCTGGCACACGGTCGTTTATATATTCGACCCTCGAAAAGGACTCTCATAATCAACAACACGAGTTTCGTCAAACTTCAACATTGAGTACGGTTGATGACCGTGACACGAGACCGTCAATGTCTAGAATAATAAAAACTTTGTATTTTCACTTTTTCTTTTCTTTCTTCTTCTTATGCAAATATTCATTTTTATCGATATTCGTATATATTTATTTTAACAAATCCAATCTAATTGATTTTTAATTTATAAAATTAAATTAAATCTCTATGGAACGATTCATTCAGATCAGATTGAATAAGTTTGATTGTATTTGTTATAAGTTCTTGGGTACCACTTCGTCCTTAATTTAAAATCGATTTGAAGCTTGGCATGAATGCAAATAAAGGAAAATCAGATTTCACGCTATATCTCTTCTCTATTTGTGAGAAATTCAATGCGACATACATATATATATGGCGGTGAACAAAATTGTACGATAATCTAGACACGACCACTAATGTCCTAAATCACATCCTTTGGAAGTGCAAACATTAATCCTTAGAATTAGAGTCTATAGAAGACGAAGGGACGAGAAGAGAAGTAGCTTTAAGAAGATTTCCAAGCAAAACCGATCAGGATTAAAATAATACGATAAATGTTACGATTTATATTCCTATTGTGACTAATATGATTCTAAACGATATAAAAACAATTCTAAAGCTAACAAAAATATACATTTTATATATTTATATGCTGCGTGTTAGTGTACTAAGAAGATATAATTGAGTATTATATAAAAAGAAAAGAAAAGGAAAAAGAAATTGGAAGAAATAGAAAAATGGAATAAATTAGATTTCATTCTTATTTAATCGTTAACATTTCTAAATGATTTAAACGATACCAGGAAGTAAATGTTCTTTTAAATATTTTTTTTTTATATTACGATCGTTCGAGGGTCAATTAAATAATAAGATTAACTTTCTTAAAGTGCGATCATTGGTTCGTGTAAAATAAATTACGTCACTGACAAATACTCCCACCACAAGATGGTCAAACGTTAAGTGTAAATACGAGCTACGATTCTGCTGGTAGCAGTATACGGTAGAAAAACATATATACACACACATATACATATGTAACTACTACTTTAGTATCGGTGTATGAGGACGGACAGGTGCACAGAAACGACGATCGTTCGTGTTGCTTACACGATATCCGTCAGTCGATCCGCGAACGAGAAAGTGAAAAGCCGGTGTTCCCTTGAAGATCGAGAGAATTCATCATCTTTTGATCCTCGATCAAAACTCTATATCTCAAAAAGTAGTACTACGTGAATAAAATTCAATTTTTCTCTGTGTAACTTCAAATCGAGTTATTAGAACTATCTTATAGTTTTTATCGAAACGATAATCGATAGAGCGGCCAGAAACAAACTTACTTAAAAAGGAATCAGGTGAGAATTAATGTTAAATTCATTTTTGCTAATTATCTTCTGTCCATTTTTATTTATTACTTTATCTTCTTTTCATTTATCTCTTCGATATTCGTAATTACTTTCAATGACACGAGCATCATAGGGTGGTGGTTCCCCCTTGGGTAATCATAGAGTGTTTTTCGATTGGTATTATATGATCATTAAAGCGCTTCTCTCAAACTTTAACTATTTTTAGATATTTTTTTATTTCAAGATGATTGGTCGAATTCAAATTGATTCTTGCGATATAAAAAGATAAATTTTTTCATTATGCTTGGATTATATTAATAATTTGCATGAATAATTTTATTCGAGTTAAAGTTGTTTTGCTTTTATAATATTATTATTACTTTGAGTATCGAATAATATGAGAATCAAATTAGAGAGAGAGATATGGAATAATAAAAAGGATTATTGGTAATGATAAATCTCGTGGCAGGGTAAAAGTTTAGATAAATATAATAAACGTTTCCCTCGTTTTCGTTTTACCATCAATACCCTGAAGATAAAATTTCTTTTGACGAGTTAATTCCAGCCTTCCACGTTTGACTTTCTGAAAGAGCAAAAGGTATATTACACGTATATATTCGCCTGGGGATTCTCGGATGTCAAGTATCGAGAACGTTTGTTCAAACCACGGAACTTCTTCCGGTCTCCCTGTCATAGTATATTCCTATCGCGTTTACCTGCGTGCAGTTTGTTACCCACGGTCAATTGCAATGACAACGTTCAACGTTTCATACCAACGGAAATCGAAATTCATTTTCATTCTCAAGGAATACTCTTTCATACGGTTAATCATATCCGCGAAAGACCACGTACTATGAATTTATTTAATCATCCTTATCCTCCTTTTTCCTCTCTCTCGTTTATTTACAAATCAATTTATACGATGCATGTATATGCACATATGTGAGCGTACACGTTACGTGTAATCATTCTGTAAGTGTGTGTGTGTTTTGTATTTTTTCTTTTTTTAACAAATTTTAAACGAACTCGAGAAATATATACAAATACGATATATCACGAGGATACGAAAATTTTTCATCATTTGTCTCTTTGAAAGGATTGAAAGTTGAGATGTAATACTTTTAGTCTTCGGTGAAGTAAGATAAACGATTCGAATATCAATCGAATTCGCGTGAAAATCGATGAACGTATATTTTTACTGTCGAGTTCTCTTTTACACGACGTTTAAAATTAATTAAAATTCAACGTTGGTCGATAAGCCACTCGTTCAACCATTGACGTTTTTCTCTAGAAAACTAATCGAGGATTCGTTCTTGAAGAAGACGAGATATTTATATCCTTCTTACAAATTAAAGGAAAGAAACAAAAAAATGATTGCCGATTACGATAATTATTTTATATCGTAGTTGAAAAGTAAAAAACAAATATATGGAAAGAACGAGAAAGATAAAACTCGTACGGTTGTGTGAATTATGATTTAAAAATATTGAAAATTATATTTATGCACATAAAAGAATACTATCTTATTTATTTTTTCTTATTCAAGAAAGAGGTGACGAGGTACGATAATAAAAAAACGTAAAATAATAATATCAGTTACGTTTTATCGTCAAAGAGTGCTGGTTCGAAATTTTCATATTATTTTCCCCATAAAAATGTGATTATTTTCTGGAAGATATATAACCTTTAACAAAAGATGTGCTTCTTTAATCTTTAATTTTATCTCCTACCTTTCAATCCTTCTTCTTATCTCTTTTTCTTACTCATAAGGAAACTCTCTCTCCCTCTTTTTCCTTTTAACGTTACACTTTCGTTACGGTCGTATCAAACTTTCGTCTCATCTTGTCATCCTACCCTACCACCTTCCTTAAAAAACATTTCGTTTAAGAAAAAAAGAAAGATGGAAACGAAAAAAAAGTTCCTGTCAACGCAACGTCAGGCGTGAAATTTGTTAAATATTTATAAAACCGCGGTATTTAAATATTAATATAAATGCATAAAACAACAAAAAACAAATGAATGGATTGTCATTGTGGTTTTATTCGGTAAGAAAACCACAATGTCATTTTGATTTATTCCTCATTCGGCCTTCGCGACGTGTAAAACGAGAAACGTAAATTTCGTGCAGTAGGTATGCTAAAAAAAAATGACGTCAGAGTTTTATTTCACTAAACAATTTTCTTTTAGTTCGTTCATTAAAAGATCAAAGAAATTTGACGACAAAAAGAAAGACCAGAATTCCAATAAGCGTCTTAAGTCTTAAAAACGAACTAGCATGAACCAAAAAATCGTTGGGTAGAGATGATTATCGAGATAAGAAATGATAAACTTACGTAACGATACGTGAGTCGTGCTTAGGCGAATACAATGAGACAACGATACGCTTCTTGCTTCTCAGATTCTCTTCAAGGATTCGAGAGACAACGATTTCTTATCTTTTATTATTTTATTTTTTATTTTTTCCTTCATTTTTCTTCATCTTTCGTTACGATCGTTAAAGTCCTTCCTGCTTGTAATCCATTATGCTCATTGTTATAATGTTTCCACTTTCGATAATTTACTGAATTGAGATTTATCCGGTTATTACGATTTACTATCATTTTTAATGTCTACAAATTTATTTACAATTCCATACTTAATACACTTTGAAATTAATAATAGTAATAATAATGAAGAAACATATTTTTCAATTAGATTGTATTTTAGATTAAAAATTTCTTTTCGTTTAGCCACAATCGATAAAAAATAAATTTGAATTTAGCGATAGACGTGAAAGATATGTTATATTAGAAGGAAAAAAAAAGTTTCAGGTCAAATATCGAAAGGACGTGTCCTTATCGATAGAGGAAAGCTTTCCGATTGAAGGTTTCGATCGTCGTTGAGAAAGCCTTAAAACAAGCAACGAAAGAATACTTTAGAAAGGGGACCTAAGAGGAAGCGAAGAGAAGGAGGCGAGGGAGCAAGAGTGCTTCGAAGATTTTCTGTAATCCTTCACCGTGAGAAGAAAACGTTCTTTTCCTGATAAGAAGAGAACCTTGCTTTGTGTTTTCCTACGATGCCGTGAAAAAGCTTACCTTTTACTCGTTTCTTCGAGAGATCTCAATTTACGAAGATTTTAATGAACGTTGTTTTCAGATGCATTTGCGTTCGTTAAACTTTTCAAACATAAAAAATGCGAGATAGTTTCTACGAAGTTTTCAATTTCTTTTCCTTTAACATTCTTCTTTTATCGATCATTAATTTTTGTCTTTTTTTCTTTTTATATCAATTAATTTTGTGACTCATATTATTTTACGATTGGTGCTGAATATTTGTAGTTAATTCTTATCTATTTATGATCACGTAAAATAATAATTTAAAGGTTGAATTTACAGTTGACTGATTTTTATTTCTATCGTTATTTTTAATATCGTCCAATTTTTAGAATCCTCACCAATCCAATAATTATTATTCTTAACACATTTGACGATAAATGCGAGACGATCTTGACACAAATTTTTCTTCCAGTATATCTTTCGCTTCGATCTTAATATCTTCATGCTTCTGATTAGAATAATTTCTTACGACGAAAGTAAAAAGATACAATGACGATGATGTCATTATTCTCGTACCTTAGAGTTTGGAATCGTTTTTATCTGATTTCATAAATAATGCGTATTTAAATGCACAGACGGAAATCATTTTATGTACGATGTCTGAGAAATGAAAAATCTTCAGTTGTTTTTCTTCTTTCTTTTAAACAGAAACATGAATTGTTTCTACCTTTATTTATACAAGTTGTTTCTTTTTATCTCGAAAAGTTGGAACGAATTTAAATGAACAAATTGAATCTAACGTATATTGAAATTATTTATTAGAGATGGAAGTCGTAACGATACTTCTCAGGGGAATCAATCAACCCAGGATAGACGAAAATTATTGAAACGAACAAGGAGCCTTGCTGTAATATCCGAGGACGAATCTCGTCAGGAACGTGAAACGCGACATTTCCAATTGGGAGAATCGAGCTTTGATTTACCCAGAAGGCATCAATTGATACCAAGGGCCAAATTGATTGATCGTAATTCTCTTAAAGACAGGTGAGTCATCGTATATATTTTATATCATACTTTGACGTTTACATAAAAAAAAAAAAAAAATCTCATCGATGAGCGAACACGTTGAATACGTTTAAAAAAACAAAACTATATATATAAATATATATTTACATATGAATGATCTAATCAGTCAGAGTCTAAAAAGTGTTCGAGTGGAAAAATAAAATGATGTTTTCTTTCCAAGTAGAATAGCACAACTTACTCGTTTATTAATGACTTCTTTTAAATAATTTTTTATTTTATTATTAACGAAAAAAATGTGTCGTGGGTGTGGTTTTGTAAGAAAAATTTTAAATCGTATTAAAATATCTTTTTTAAAAGTAGGACGAGTGTTTTTATTACGTAAGAATATTTGCTTATGCCGAATTCACGAATATATTATTTTTTTTTAAATTTATTTTTAACATATCTATTTTGCTCTTAACAAACGGATGTTTAATCAACTCGTAGATATGTAAAAATTATTTAGTCGTGTATGAAAGATAAATAATAACGATCGATAACGCAAGTTAAACATTCTTATTTCAGACTTTACAAGAGTCAGCAACATTTGTCAGATTCTTATGACAGATTTAATGAGGTAAAATCTGGTTATTCACGATCAGCCTGTGGACTGCACTCTATACAACCTATTTTATCTTCTTTACCTAATCCATTGGCATACTCGGCGCGAAATACAAATCGTTCTGATCCAGATAGGCTCAATATTCTCGACTGGCCAGAACCACCGAGACGTTATCGAAGTGTACAGACATTGGATACGGTTAGCGGATTGGTGGATATTGTCGAGGATAATTGGCCTACCGAAGGCAATCGTAGTATCGATTGTATCTATACTCAGGTAAATTCTAATATATCGATTTGTCGATCTAACATTAATCTCTTCAAAGCCAAATTTATAATTACGAAATATTACAACGAGGAGAATTTGATTTTTATTATCTTCGAGATTTATTTTCCAATTAGAAAATATTTCATCTATAATTATTTATTTATTTGTTATTTTCAATATAAGATTAAAGTTCTGAATTTCGAATAAGATGTTTCGTAGCTGGTGCTTGAAAAGAAGTTAATAGAAAATTAATTATGAAGCTTTTAGCTCGAGCACAGCTGGATTAGATGCATATCCTATCTTCTTAGAACACTTATTCTGTAACACTTAAGAACTAAACCATTACATAGGTTTCAACATGAATATTGAATTTGGTCTCGGTGAGATTAACACTTAACGAGAAAGCAACCGGAAGTTTTAGGAAACTTTGTATTACTCTCTCTCTCTTTTCCTCTTCGAACTTATTGACTTTGAATTAACGAGCAAGAAGCTACTTATTGCGGCTTTCATTCTCAGAGGATGAAAGTACTAATTCATCGCGTCTTTGTACTATTTCAAATTCATGATTCCTTCGAACGAGGTCA
>JACGTP010001121.1:0-12894 GCA_023678845.1 Mischocyttarus mexicanus
CCACATACAAACATACACACACACACATATCAAATACAAATATGCTGACATACACACTGCAAAAATAAACAAAGAATGTTACACATGTAGGTGTACATGCACGTACGAATTTGTCACACAAACCTTTAAAATACATTCTCGTTGGCAGCATGGAAAGTCGCTTATGCCTCTCTATCGGATTCTTTCGATCTTTTTCTTTCATTTCACTAACACTCCGTGCTCCGAAAGCTTCGACAAAAAACGCAAACGAAATGTCAGTGTTCACGAGATCGCACGCATAGTAGTTACGCGGTTTATCATTCTCACTATGTTCGTTATTAAAATAGTTTATTATCAAGTAACGATGGAATTTGTTGATCGTGATACTGCTGACAATAACAACGACAGGTACATATTTTTATTTCTTTAATTTATTTTTTTCTTTCTGTTACTTTTTTAAATTAAAAAATTTAATCTTAAAATTATACTACTGATAATATTGTTTTATTAATTATAATGATACATTTCGACTATGATTTGATAAATCGTTCAAATTATTTTCGTGTAATTATCTTCTACAAATCATTTCATTTAAATATGAAGCAAATTTGATCTAAAAATTAAAAGGGTCTATATGAACTATGATTCATAAAAGAATACGTATTCTTAAAATATATCTTTCAGGGTTGAAAGTTCTTTCTTTTTTCCTCATTGAAGGAGTACTTTTATTCTTTACTTTACTACTTTCAAGTGTAACTCGTACTAGTTCAAATATATCCTTGCAACCAAGTAACTACTCTATTTTCTTTTTTCTTTTTCGAAATAACTAATATCACGATCTTTAACTTTCTTTTACGATAGATTATGTAAAAAAAACTTGTTTAAAAAGTTTTTAATTCTTCGCGAAGAATTTAAAAGTAAAAAATAATAAAAATGAAGCGAGACACGAAGGGGGGAAAAGAAAAAAAGATACAGAAATAACGAGAAAACATTGATTCGAGATTTTTATATTTTTGTATACTACTGTAATCAAATTTTCTCTAGTTAAAAGAAATATCAATATAAAATCTAGGATATCGAGAAAATAAGGCCAAGTTCCTTTTAAGCCTCCAGGGAAATTGCATAGGAAAATTTTCGGCGTACTATGGATCCATTGTCCTGAATCTCTCGAGTATAAAGATATTCCATTTGAATTTTCTTTTCTCTTTGATTTTCATTCTATACCAGATTCCTATTAAACTATAAAAACTATGCCAAACTGGAAGCTCGTAATAATTTATATCGATAATACCTATTACGTAATACCATTTATTATCATTTAACTCGAATCACTTCAAATATTATATTTTATTTTCTTTTTTTGTAAATTCACGTGCACGCGCATCATTGCAATTGCAAAAAAAAATAAAATATGATCGGGAATATGTGGTTCACCTTGAACCATTCATCCTTTACTTCTAACATTCTTCTTTTTTACATTATTAAATATAAATATATGGCTCATTACAGTAACAGGAATAATCAAACGTTTATTTGAAAATACAAAATATCGTTTATCATTTTTCAAAATAAATTATACTTAAATACCCTTCTGTTTCTACAGAATTTCACGTGTAGTCAATTTATGCAAAAGAAAAAAAAAAGAAAGAAAAATAAACAAAAGAAGAAAGAAAAAATCCATAGAGTTGTTTACATGAAAAATAACTCGATAGCCATGGAAAAATATGAAACATGATAAAATCAGGTACTAAAACTTGGGTAAAAATTTGTATAATTTGCATACAATTATCAGTTAACTCTTGCTACCTGCACTACGTCAAGTTAAGCTAGAAAAATAATTTTTTTATCTAACAATTTATCATACTCTAACGTTAAAGAAGAATTTTTGGTTTTTTCAATTGAACGATCTCTTCTACACGCTTCTAATTAATTTTATTCTGAAACCTAAAGAGACGATGGGTTTTTGCATTCTATTCTAATCATAGGAAACTATCTCCAAGATGTTTTTCTTCAAGTCTTTTGATCTTACTGGTCGATTAAGGGAAAGTTTACAAAAAATTATTTAATCATTTTATCTTTTTCCGTTTTTCTTTTTACGCTTTTTTTCTTTTGCATATTGGTATTACAGGTTAGAATCAATTTGTACTCATCCGTAAAAGGATCTTCTCGTTTACGTAATAATGAGTTCGTTATACATGTAAGATATTAGTTGATGTTTTTATAGATATATATGTATACGTATAAGCCTAAGTTATTTTTCCTTCGTAGTTAAGGATGGTAAAAGATTACGTAAATTAACACAGAGAACGCGGCCATCTTTGAAGCGTGGAAAATATTAAGTTTGATAGACATATTAGGTAAGAAGGCTCTTCTCTCAAACCTGAAAGCGTATTAAATCTCATCCTGGACTTTTCCGCTTGGAAAACTTTTCAGTTCGTCGTATTTCGATAGTCTTCATAATCATCAAGTTAAACGTCGGGTAATGTTAATGATGAAAAATTAATAAATAAAATATAGGTGTGTGTTTTAACGAGAGCAAAAGATTTCAATTGATTTGGTTTTACAGACATCTTCGATCGTGTCAGAGATATCAGATGATTCGTATTGCATTTGTTTCCTTCTCGGATTACTTCTTGCTTTCACGTCTGGTTTCTGGTAACCATTAATTTCTCCGAGTGGTTCTCTTCTCTCACCGATAAAGTGCGCCTGGGTGACCACGTGGAATCCGTAATGACGTTTTGAGTAATCGAGTTTAAGCCGTCTTCCATACAACTTCCTAATTGCTTCTTTTAAAGTTTCAAAACTTTTCAGTCAATATACTCCTCGAACGTTCGACTGATTTTACTAAAGAATTTAACCTGACTGGCATAAATATATTTTCAAGATCTTTTTCTTTCTGTTTTTCGATAAACTTTCAGAGATATGAAAAAAAGTTTAAGGATACTTCCCTTTATTTCTTTGAATTGCGAAAATAATTTTACTTCGTACAATATAATCGTGGAAGAATTTGTTTTTCTTCTTCTATGATCAATCCAAATGATTTCAATTGGATAATTTTAAACGATAGAAAGAAAAATGAGATTTTTTAAATAATTTACCTTTTCGACGATAAAACGATTGTCATTGGTGAGTCATCATAGGCTGTATATTACTCGGTGACTGAACTACCGGATTGCTACTAGGTAATTTAAACGACGGCAGGTGAAGGGTCATTTGGGTTCCTCGAGTGTTACATGTGTCTGGTGTACATTTGTTTCGCATGAAACACTGTGGTTACCCTTGACAACATAGTGATTCATAGCTTTAAAAAGGAAACCGTAGGAAAGGGTGATTCGTTGTTGGTTGATTCTGTTTTCAGTTTGTTTCGAGTAAGCACGCGATACCGAGAGATTCATATTTTTAATCTCGAGTGCGATTAATGCAAACAAATCGAATAAGAAATACAGTACCGAGGGTGAGTAATTCTATTTGTATTTTCGAAAGGATAAAAATACAAAATAAAGAACATCCAAGTGAAAATATCGAACTCATCGAGATAACGTTTACGTATTTAACAAAAATTAGTTCTGAGAGATTAAATCCTTTCTATGTGTAAATTTGTACACGTTTATAGAAGATATTAATTGGTTTACGCGAAGTAAGCGTAATATATTTTAATTCCATACTTGTGATTGGCTTATCCGAAATAGAGATAATTTATAGCCCGTGTCTTGAACATTCTAAGATTTAAATGATAAAAAGTGAGTGCGTTTTATTAACTCGTCATAGAAAGCGTGCGATGAATAATCATACATACACACATACGATCAAATAAGCGGATGAACATAAGTCTGACATCGTTAACTAGCAAAAGTTGTACTAATTTTCCATAATCGGTTTAACGATATATGCTCACATACGTACAAACATATACATATTTAATTGTTGTCCTTTTTAATAAGATTTTCACGTCCATAAAATGATACCTTTTCTAATTCCCAGAATAATTTCGTATAGAATGATGAATAAAAATAAAATAATTAAATGAAAAGATGACACTGGAGACTAATTAACAGTATTGCTAATTACGTGGCATTATATTTGCGAGCATAAAAGCAAAATGGAGAAAGAAAGTGATCAAAAAATGACAAAAAGAAAAAAAGAACAAAAGAAACAATCAAAGAGAAAGAAAAGTGTACCAGTAGGAAAAGGGGAATACGGCGGTATAACGAAATTGATATCTCAAGTGAAGAAAGAAAAATAAAAAAGAAATAGAAAAAAATAGAAAAGAAAGGAAAATGGAAGCAGAGTGACACTTAGGAAAGTGTCGTGTTGTGCAGAGAACTAGAAGAGTAAATGGCACCCAACCGGGAGTGTTCTATGGTAACTTTCTTATTCGTGGTTTCGCGTGACATTGGCCGCTAGAGAACTTTTCGATTCGCTGAATGCGTAACGCATACACACAAATCAATAATACATATATAGAATGAACGATAGTAAGCATTGAATTATAAAATATACATTTTCCTGATTGCTTTTATTTTGATAAAAAGTAAAAATTGAGTAAAGAAACATTTTACAATTAGCGAAAGATGTATATATATCTATTTTCGTTGCTTTATTCTTTTACATTTTTTCTCTTTTTTCCTTCCAAGTGCACTATACGATTCACATACGATTTGTTTGAAAAGTGGGACAAGAGTATGCATTTATCTTATAACGTAAATGTTATACGAATAAGCCGCAAGCCAATTAGAGTATCCCATTCGCTAATTATCCATCATGTTCCTCCCTTTGCGTCTCGCTCTAGCATAACTAAATAAATAAATATATATATGTATATATATTTAATACTAATTACTAATAGAGAGAAATTAATGGACAGAACTTTACATCATGGAAAACCACTCTGAAATGATTATGTAATAACAAGTTTAACGAATGTCTTGCGAATTATTCGACAAAATAGCATTTTCAATAATTCTAACTTTAGCGCAATTTCTTCTTTTTTTTTTGTAAAACAAATCAAAACGCAGATTTCGCGAGATATAAAAATTTCGTTTCGCGAAATAAATTGGCTCGGTAGGAAAGTAAGGAGTAATTGGAATTTCAAAAAGGAAAAAAAAGAAAATAGAAAAAAAGTAAATGTCATGGAAGATCGTTTAAATTCACGCTCGTCATGTTCGAATTAGGAACGAACAGATGACGATCTCCTGGCCTAGGATAAATCTGATTTTCACCTCGTTGAAACGAAATGAAAAATATGTTACCGTTGGCAAAAGAGAAGGCGACGATAGACGTAAAACAACTTGGTCGTTCCGTTTCGGTGCCTCTCGTGTCCTTGACACTATGTCAGGTTTTATAAAAATCCTAAAAGTTATTGAGATGATATTCCAGCAAAATCAGGTTTAGTAAAAATCGTCACAGTTTGAAATTATTTCTCTAATTTCAAATAACGATTCGCAAAAGGTCCTTTGCCTATTTATCATGAAATCTCGTATTTAAAAGAATCATTATAAATCTTTCGAAAAGCTTTTTTCTTCTTCTAAGTAAGATCTTTTCATCCTCGTGCGGAATTCGTGACAGATAACAATGATAACAAATCACATTTTTTACTTGGCCCGAGAAAAAGAGAGATAGCTAAATTTGATCCTCCTTAAACCCTTCGCACTTCCCCGAGCTTGCCCTTTTCTGCCTGATTTACATCTTTTATTTATTACACTTAGAGTTTTACGCGTTCCCTTTCTTCTATTTTTTCTTCTCTTTTTCTTTCTTACGCGTAAAATAAAATTATATTTGAATTTCCTGTGTGATATAACGAAACTGAGAGGATTAAGAACTCGTGTATACATTTACGTATAAACATAACCGCACAATACACACGTTAATTGAGATGACTCAGGATATTAAATAATAAGCAAGATTATTGAAATTATTAATTCACGTAATACAATCACGAATTGTATACACACAAGAAGGTCCTTGTAAAAATTGACGAAAATCTGGCACACGGTCGTTTATATATTCGACCCTCGAAAAGGACTCTCATAATCAACAACACGAGTTTCGTCAAACTTCAACATTGAGTACGGTTGATGACCGTGACACGAGACCGTCAATGTCTAGAATAATAAAAACTTTGTATTTTCACTTTTTCTTTTCTTTCTTCTTCTTATGCAAATATTCATTTTTATCGATATTCGTATATATTTATTTTAACAAATCCAATCTAATTGATTTTTAATTTATAAAATTAAATTAAATCTCTATGGAACGATTCATTCAGATCAGATTGAATAAGTTTGATTGTATTTGTTATAAGTTCTTGGGTACCACTTCGTCCTTAATTTAAAATCGATTTGAAGCTTGGCATGAATGCAAATAAAGGAAAATCAGATTTCACGCTATATCTCTTCTCTATTTGTGAGAAATTCAATGCGACATACATATATATATGGCGGTGAACAAAATTGTACGATAATCTAGACACGACCACTAATGTCCTAAATCACATCCTTTGGAAGTGCAAACATTAATCCTTAGAATTAGAGTCTATAGAAGACGAAGGGACGAGAAGAGAAGTAGCTTTAAGAAGATTTCCAAGCAAAACCGATCAGGATTAAAATAATACGATAAATGTTACGATTTATATTCCTATTGTGACTAATATGATTCTAAACGATATAAAAACAATTCTAAAGCTAACAAAAATATACATTTTATATATTTATATGCTGCGTGTTAGTGTACTAAGAAGATATAATTGAGTATTATATAAAAAGAAAAGAAAAGGAAAAAGAAATTGGAAGAAATAGAAAAATGGAATAAATTAGATTTCATTCTTATTTAATCGTTAACATTTCTAAATGATTTAAACGATACCAGGAAGTAAATGTTCTTTTAAATATTTTTTTTTTATATTACGATCGTTCGAGGGTCAATTAAATAATAAGATTAACTTTCTTAAAGTGCGATCATTGGTTCGTGTAAAATAAATTACGTCACTGACAAATACTCCCACCACAAGATGGTCAAACGTTAAGTGTAAATACGAGCTACGATTCTGCTGGTAGCAGTATACGGTAGAAAAACATATATACACACACATATACATATGTAACTACTACTTTAGTATCGGTGTATGAGGACGGACAGGTGCACAGAAACGACGATCGTTCGTGTTGCTTACACGATATCCGTCAGTCGATCCGCGAACGAGAAAGTGAAAAGCCGGTGTTCCCTTGAAGATCGAGAGAATTCATCATCTTTTGATCCTCGATCAAAACTCTATATCTCAAAAAGTAGTACTACGTGAATAAAATTCAATTTTTCTCTGTGTAACTTCAAATCGAGTTATTAGAACTATCTTATAGTTTTTATCGAAACGATAATCGATAGAGCGGCCAGAAACAAACTTACTTAAAAAGGAATCAGGTGAGAATTAATGTTAAATTCATTTTTGCTAATTATCTTCTGTCCATTTTTATTTATTACTTTATCTTCTTTTCATTTATCTCTTCGATATTCGTAATTACTTTCAATGACACGAGCATCATAGGGTGGTGGTTCCCCCTTGGGTAATCATAGAGTGTTTTTCGATTGGTATTATATGATCATTAAAGCGCTTCTCTCAAACTTTAACTATTTTTAGATATTTTTTTATTCCAAGATGATTGGTCGAATTCAAATTGATTCTTGCGATATAAAAAGATAAATTTTTTCATTATGCTTGGATTATATTAATAATTTGCATGAATAATTTTATTCGAGTTAAAGTTGTTTTGCTTTTATAATATTATTATTACTTTGAGTATCGAATAATATGAGAATCAAATTAGAGAGAGAGATATGGAATAATAAAAAGGATTATTGGTAATGATAAATCTCGTGGCAGGGTAAAAGTTTAGATAAATATAACAAACGTTTCCCTCGTTTTCGTTTTACCATCAATACCCTGGAGATAAAATTTCTTTTGACGAGTTAATTCCAGCCTTCCACGTTTGACTTTCTGAAAGAGCAAAAGGTATATTACACGTATATATTCGCCTGGGGATTCTCGGATGTCAAGTATCGAGAACGTTTGTTCAAACCACGGAACTTCTTCCGGTCTCCCTGTCATAGTATATTCCTATCGCGTTTACCTGCGTGCAGTTTGTTACCCACGGTCAATTGCAATGACAACGTTCAACGTTTCATACCAACGGAAATCGAAATTCATTTTCATTCTCAAGGAATACTCTTTCATACGGTTAATCATATCCGCGAAAGACCACGTACTATGAATTTATTTAATCATCCTTATCCTCCTTTTTCCTCTCTCTCGTTTATTTACAAATCAATTTATACGATGCATGTATATGCACATATGTGAGCGTACACGTTACGTGTAATCATTCTGTAAGTGTGTGTGTGTTTTGTATTTTTTCTTTTTTTAACAAATTTTAAACGAACTCGAGAAATATATACAAATACGATATATCACGAGGATACGAAAATTTTTCATCATTTGTCTCTTTGAAAGGATTGAAAGTTGAGATGTAATACTTCTAGTCTTCGGTGAAGTAAGATAAACGATTCGAATATCAATCGAATTCGCGTGAAAATCGATGAACGTATATTTTTACTGTCGAGTTCTCTTTTACACGACGTTTAAAATTAATTAAAATTCAACGTTGGTCGATAAGCCACTCGTTCAACCATTGACGTTTTTCTCTAGAAAACTAATCGAGGATTCGTTCTTGAAGAAGACGAGATATTTATATCCTTCTTACAAATTAAAGGAAAGAAACAAAAAAATGATTGCCGATTACGATAATTATTTTATATCGTAGTTGAAAAGTAAAAAACAAATATATGGAAAGAACGAGAAAGATAAAACTCGTACGGTTGTGTGAATTATGATTTAAAAATATTGAAAATTATATTTATGCACATAAAAGAATACTATCTTATTTATTTTTTCTTATTCAAGAAAGAGGTGACGAGGTACGATAATAAAAAAACGTAAAATAATAATATCAGTTACGTTTTATCGTCAAAGAGTGCTGGTTCGAAATTTTCATATTATTTTCCCCATAAAAATGTGATTATTTTCTGGAAGATATATAACCTTTAACAAAAGATGTGCTTCTTTAATCTTTAATTTTATCTCCTACCTTTCAATCCTTCTTCTTATCTCTTTTTCTTACTCATAAGGAAACTCTCTCTCCCTCTTTTTCCTTTTAACGTTACACTTTCGTTACGGTCGTATCAAACTTTCGTCTCATCTTGTCATCCTACCCTACCACCTTCCTTAAAAAACATTTCGTTTAAGAAAAAAAGAAAGATGGAAACGAAAAAAAAGTTCCTGTCAACGCAACGTCAGGCGTGAAATTTGTTAAATATTTATAAAACCGCGGTATTTAAATATTAATATAAATGCATAAAACAACAAAAAACAAATGAATGGATTGTCATTGTGGTTTTATTCGGTAAGAAAACCACAATGTCATTTTGATTTATTCCTCATTCGGCCTTCGCGACGTGTAAAACGAGAAACGTAAATTTCGTGCAGTAGGTATGCTAAAAAAAAATGACGTCAGAGTTTTATTTCACTAAACAATTTTCTTTTAGTTCGTTCATTAAAAGATCAAAGAAATTTGACGACAAAAAGAAAGACCAGAATTCCAATAAGCGTCTTAAGTCTTAAAAACGAACTAGCATGAACCAAAAAATCGTTGGGTAGAGATGATTATCGAGATAAGAAATGATAAACTTACGTAACGATACGTGAGTCGTGCTTAGGCGAATACAATGAGACAACGATACGCTTCTTGCTTCTCAGATTCTCTTCAAGGATTCGAGAGACAACGATTTCTTATCTTTTATTATTTTATTTTTTATTTTTTCCTTCATTTTTCTTCATCTTTCGTTACGATCGTTAAAGTCCTTCCTGCTTGTAATCCATTATGCTCATTGTTATAATGTTTCCACTTTCGATAATTTACTGAATTGAGATTTATCCGGTTATTACGATTTACTATCATTTTTAATGTCTACAAATTTATTTACAATTCCATACTTAATACACTTTGAAATTAATAATAGTAATAATAATGAAGAAACATATTTTTCAATTAGATTGTATTTTAGATTAAAAATTTCTTTTCGTTTAGCCACAATCGATAAAAAATAAATTTGAATTTAGCGATAGACGTGAAAGATATGTTATATTAGAAGGAAAAAAAAAGTTTCAGGTCAAATATCGAAAGGACGTGTCCTTATCGATAGAGGAAAGCTTTCCGATTGAAGGTTTCGATCGTCGTTGAGAAAGCCTTAAAACAAGCAACGAAAGAATACTTTAGAAAGGGGACCTAAGAGGAAGCGAAGAGAAGGAGGCGAGGGAGCAAGAGTGCTTCGAAGATTTTCTGTAATCCTTCACCGTGAGAAGAAAACGTTCTTTTCCTGATAAGAAGAGAACCTTGCTTTGTGTTTTCCTACGATGCCGTGAAAAAGCTTACCTTTTACTCGTTTCTTCGAGAGATCTCAATTTACGAAGATTTTAATGAACGTTGTTTTCAGATGCATTTGCGTTCGTTAAACTTTTCAAACATAAAAAATGCGAGATAGTTTCTACGAAGTTTTCAATTTCTTTTCCTTTAACATTCTTCTTTTATCGATCATTAATTTTTGTCTTTTTTTCTTTTTATATCAATTAATTTTGTGACTCATATTATTTTACGATTGGTGCTGAATATTTGTAGTTAATTCTTATCTATTTATGATCACGTAAAATAATAATTTAAAGGTTGAATTTACAGTTGACTGATTTTTATTTCTATCGTTATTTTTAATATCGTCCAATTTTTAGAATCCTCACCAATCCAATAATTATTATTCTTAACACATTTGACGATAAATGCGAGACGATCTTGACACAAATTTTTCTTCCAGTATATCTTTCGCTTCGATCTTAATATCTTCATGCTTCTGATTAGAATAATTTCTTACGACGAAAGTAAAAAGATACAATGACGATGATGTCATTATTCTCGTACCTTAGAGTTTGGAATCGTTTTTATCTGATTTCATAAATAATGCGTATTTAAATGCACAGACGGAAATCATTTTATGTACGATGTCTGAGAAATGAAAAATCTTCAGTTGTTTTTCTTCTTTCTTTTAAACAGAAACATGAATTGTTTCTACCTTTATTTATACAAGTTGTTTCTTTTTATCTCGAAAAGTTGGAACGAATTTAAATGAACAAATTGAATCTAACGTATATTGAAATTATTTATTAGAGATGGAAGTCGTAACGATACTTCTCAGGGGAATCAATCAACCCAGGATAGACGAAAATTATTGAAACGAACAAGGAGCCTTGCTGTAATATCCGAGGACGAATCTCGTCAGGAACGTGAAACGCGACATTTCCAATTGGGAGAATCGAGCTTTGATTTACCCAGAAGGCATCAATTGATACCAAGGGCCAAATTGATTGATCGTAATTCTCTTAAAGACAGGTGAGTCATCGTATATATTTTATATCATACTTTGACGTTTACATAAAAAAAAAAAAAAAATCTCATCGATGAGCGAACACGTTGAATACGTTTAAAAAAACAAAACTATATATATAAATATATATTTACATATGAATGATCTAATCAGTCAGAGTCTAAAAAGTGTTCGAGTGGAAAAATAAAATGATGTTTTCTTTCCAAGTAGAATAGCACAACTTACTCGTTTATTAATGACTTCTTTTAAATAATTTTTTATTTTATTATTAACGAAAAAAATGTGTCGTGGGTGTGGTTTTGTAAGAAAAATTTTAAATCGTATTAAAATATCTTTTTTAAAAGTAGGACGAGTGTTTTTATTACGTAAGAATATTTGCTTATGCCGAATTCACGAATATATTATTTTTTTTTAAATTTATTTTTAACATATCTATTTTGCTCTTAACAAACGGATGTTTAATCAACTCGTAGATATGTAAAAATTATTTAGTCGTGTATGAAAGATAAATAATAACGATCGATAACGCAAGTTAAACATTCTTATTTCAGACTTTACAAGAGTCAGCAACATTTGTCAGATTCTTATGACAGATTTAATGAGGTAAAATCTGGTTATTCACGATCAGCCTGTGGACTGCACTCTATACAACCTATTTTATCTTCTTTACCTAATCCATTGGCATACTCGGCGCGAAATACAAATCGTTCTGATCCAGATAGGCTCAATATTCTCGACTGGCCAGAACCACCGAGACGTTATCGAAGTGTACAGACATTGGATACGGTTAGCGGATTGGTGGATATTGTCGAGGATAATTGGCCTACCGAAGGCAATCGTAGTATCGATTGTATCTATACTCAGGTAAATTCTAATATATCGATTTGTCGATTTAACATTAATCTCTTCAAAGCCAAATTTATAATTACGAAATATTACAACGAGGAGAATTTGATTTTTATTATCTTCGAGATTTATTTTCCAATTAGAAAATATTTCATCTATAATTATTTATTTATTTGTTATTTTCAATATAAGATTAAAGTTTTGAATTTCGAATAAGATGTTTCGTAGCTGGTGCTTGAAAAGAACTTAATAGAAAATTAATTATGAAGCTTTTAGCTCGAGCACAGCTGGATTAGATGCATATCCTATCTTCTTAGAACACTTATTCTGTAACACTTAAGAACTAAACCATTACATAGGTTTCAACATGAATATTGAATTT
This sequence comes from Mischocyttarus mexicanus, assembly GCA_023678845.1. Classification (NCBI taxonomy): domain Eukaryota; kingdom Metazoa; phylum Arthropoda; class Insecta; order Hymenoptera; family Vespidae; genus Mischocyttarus; species Mischocyttarus mexicanus. Next base: position 12,686 of record JACGTP010001121.1, read on the forward strand.
GGTCTCGGTGAGATTAACACTTAACGAGAAAGCAACCGGAAGTTTTAGGAAACTTTGTATTACTCTCTCTCTTTTCCTCTTCGAACTTATTGACTTTGAATTAACGAGCAAGAAGCTACTTATTGCGGCTTTCATTCTCAGAGGATGAAAGTACTAATTCAACGCGTCTTTGTACTATTTCAAATTCATGATTCCTTCGAACGAGGTCA